>CAUYRT010080528.1:0-19500 GCA_963574885.1 Lepilemur ruficaudatus
TGGCATCAGCCTAGCTCACAGCAACCTCAAACTCCTGGGCTCAAGCCATCCTCCTGCCTCAGCCTTCCAAGTAGCTGGGACTACAGGCATGCGCCACCATGCCCAGCTAATTTTTTCTATATATTTTTAGCTGACCAATTGATTTCTTTCTATTTTTAACAGAGACGGGTCTCCCTCTTGCTCAGGCTGGTTTCCAACTCCTGACCTTGAGCGATCCTCCTGCCTCGGCCTCCAGAGTGCTAGGATTACAGGCGTGAGCCACCGCGCCAGGCCTGACCCAGGTTTTTTCTTACCACTGCACCACCTACTCAGTGTCTACACTTTCCAACATTCACACATCATCTATAACCCAAAGTTTGTTTTAATTTGATGTTTGTGTTCTAGGAGAAAGGCAGGCAACCTGCTACTTCCTTAAGTTATGAAGCCTGTCTTTACGCCCAAAGAGATCATGTTTTCTCCAGTGAAGTGACTTGTGTAAGCAAATGAAGTATAGAGACTCAATTCTGGATTCAGTCAGTAAAACAATGTCTTGTAGTTCTCTTGGGGGCATGGAGGCTGGTGTAGAAAGACTGAGGTTTAAATACCCAGGAGTATTGGGAGGAGCAGTCCTTTTCAGGCCACACAAGATCCTGCTACCTTTTCCCGGCTGTACAGAGTACATATTCACCTTAGGACAACATTGTGAGGTCTCTCAGTTACTCAACACTGAACCAACAACATCTGTTACAAATGCCTTCTTTTGCCTATCTCAAGGCAAATAGAACACTTTTCATCCTTAAAAATTTGTAAGGTCAGTGGCACTATGTTTACATAATGAAAATCAAAGGAGACACTGAATCGTAAGCTTACAGATATCTTACAAACTTTGTGATCTTGAACAAATGGAAGCCTTAAAGAATACGGGGTACAAGATCAGACCTGTGGGCAGAAGGTCTAAATCCTAAACTGTGTTGGTTCACTTCCTGGGATTGCGTGAATCAGTGTTTTTTTTCCAATGTTCTCATCCAGGATTGTATTTGCAGTAAGAAACATGTACAAGACTTTTCTTAGTTATATGAAATTTTAGTTCCTGTTTATCAGATTATATAAACCAGGTTTATAAAAACTGAAAACACAATTCTTTCTTCAAAATCGTATTATTTTCATACCAACGATGTGTATGTTTTTAGGGAAAGAACCCCTAACACCTTCCCCAACACCTCTTTCCCCTGTGTGTTCCTACCCCTGGACCTTTAAGAGAGAGCCATTAACGCCAAAAAATCAAACTCAGGTTTGGGGCTCTAGATTCAGAAAAGGCAAAACCGTGGTAAATCTCTTTTCACCTCCTTCTCTGGAATTAGCACCATATTAAGTAGAAGGAGTACACTATAATTTCCTTGCCCATCAGACACCCTCTATACGCGCCTCATATCTCAGGGAGTCTCTCATGTACCGAAATACCTGAAATTCTTATATCTGCATCCTTTCCGTGCACAGCAGAGGCAAGGGAGGCAACATCTCAGCAGAGTATCAGGGTGAAGGACGAGAAGATAGTGGCTGGCAGTGGTTCTGTCCATAGTGGAGTCGTTTTGAGGGGTTTACAGGACACGAAAATGTTTTAATTTTGTAGGAGAATATCCTGGATTTTTACTGACTAAAATCCTATTTAATAGTAGTATTCTGAATGCCAGATTTGTAATATGCGTCTATAAGGTGAGTTGCAGAGAAGTGCCTGGTAGGCAACGGCTCCATAGCTCAGGGGTTAGAGCACTGGTCTTGTAAACCAGGGGTCGCGAGTTCAAATCTCGCTGGGGCCTGTGGCGTTACTGTTTTTTTTTTTTTTCCTTCCCCTTCCGTATGTCAATTCCATCTCAGGAGATCTGGCGGGCAGGGCCAGAAGAGGGTGCCTATGCGGCTATAGTGAACGGATCTCCATGCCCTCGGCGCTGCTCCAGGAGTCATTTAGGTTATGCGTATTCACTTCTGCTGGCAGAAACTGCTATTCTGGTGTGTATCCATAATAGCAATCAATAAATGACTTGCGGCGTGAGGCTTACGCCTGTTGTGCAAACAAACACAATCCTGGTATTCCTGCCAATAGAAGGCGCTCAAGGACGCAGTTCATCAGAAAACGCCTAGCGAAATGAATAAGCCTTGAGGCGGAATTAAAACTTCATGGTACCATGGCTCGTTGGTCTAGGGGTATGATTCTCGCTTAGGGTGCGAGAGGTCCCGGGTTCAAATCCCGGACGAGCCCTGTTTTGCGTTACCTACACTGTTTGGAAACCTCTTTGCACTGTGTTCTCTCTATATACTCTGCTTTAAAAAATTGCAACCAAAGGCTTCCCAAAGACGTGAAACAGCCAAACAGAGAATAGACCCAGGATTTCTAACAAAGCGTTCCTCCCTCCAGTGGCTGGTCAGAGAGCACGGAAGTTGGCCTCTCAGTGCGCCTGTTGTAAAACGGAAATAGTAACACATTCCACTTTCCCCGCCTACCTCCAGGAATCTTCTTCTGTCAAATAAAACTGTATGGAAAACCGCTTGGAAAATTTAAATAGCCCTAGGTAAATACAAGCAGGATGTTGTCTTTCCTGGTAAGGAATTGAAAGCGAATGCATACTAACATTATCACGATGTGGAAGTGTGTGATGTCTAGGCCTTTTATGTGTTATCACATAATGTCTTTTCTTCTCTTTGTCTTTCTTTCTTCCCTCCCTTCTTTCTTTTTCTTTCTTTCTTTTTTCCACTACAAGCCTTTTCTGTTCTTTTGCTTTTTTTTGTTCTTACCACAACCCTGTGAGGTGAGCAATGAATTCTGTTAACACCAGGAGAGCAATAGAGTGAAAAGGGAACGTAAATTCCCAAAGGCAGATTTTAAAATGATAAATTTAAAAAGAATGTTTTGTGGACCCTTAGCAACTTTATTGCGTGAATAACTATTACAGAATAGAACGACTCCATTAGAAGTAAACTATATCCCCTTGCTGGCGGCAGAGGGGCCAACTTACCCACATCAACACTCATATTCTCTGTCTTCTGTCCTGTTTCAAGGCCCCATCTTTCACTTTTCTTATTTAAGGACAACTCCCTCGTTTCTCATCAGATAAGTCCCATTTCTTCTTCCCTACACAGGGATTTGGTTTCTGCAATCAACATTCCTTCCCCACTTCCACCCTTATCCTCACCTCCCACCCACAGCACACATAGTGGTTGTTTCTCCCGGTGTACAGGTAGGTCATTCTCGTCAGCCTACAAACAGGCTGTAGCATCACCAATCCTTAAACAAAAATTCCCTCTTAACCATTTTCCCCAGTTGTCCTACCAATTCTCTTTTCTCTCTCTCTCTCTCTCTAAAAATCCTTAAAAGTTGTCCATTCTCTATCTCAACTCCCCCCGCCATGTTCTCTCCTCAACCAGTTATAATTGGGCTTTTCTTTCCATCAGTCCACTGAAATGGCTTTTGTCAAGGTCACCAATGACTTTGACATTTCCAAATCTAAAGGTCAGTTCTCAGGTCCATAGGTCTTCATCCTATTGAACTTCTCATCACCATGAAGATACTACACTCTTCATTTCAGGAGGCTACTTTTCAGCTTCTTTTGATGGTTCCTCCTTTCCTGTCCTCTCAATTTCTGAATGTTCTCTTGCCCTCCATCTCTGGTTATCTGTCTATACTTACTCATCCAATCATGTGGCTTTAAATAGCATCCGTATACTGATGATCCCTAAATTTATATCACAAGCCTTGACCTAGGTTTGTACATATAGTCACCTGCTTGCCCCATGCGAATGTGTTATAGGCATCTCAGAATTAACTTGTGTTCTGGTTTCTCTGCCCCTCCTCTTCCAATTGCTCTCCCACCACCACCCATGTCTCAGGAAATAGATCCATCATTCATCCAGTTCCTCAATACATCATGTCCAATCTACCAATGAACACTGTTGAGTCTACCTTCATCCATTTCCCAACCCCTTCACTATCACCCTAGTCTAAACCCTTCTTCCTCTCTTTCTCAGACTCCCCCAGTAGCCTTCTAACTTATCTTCCTACTTTCTCTCTACTTCCTATTCTAGAGGGCAGCCAGAGTTATTGTACTAGATTGCAAAAAAAATAATACTCTTCTCAACTTAAAAAGTGTCCAATAGCTTCTCTCATACTTAGAACAAAATATGTGATTGTGTCCTGCATGTTCTGGCAGTGACAAGCTCTCTGTTCTCAACTCCTTCCCTTCTCCTCCTCCTAACTCATTCTCTTCCAGCTATACTGACCTTTTTGGTTGTTCCTCAAATACATGGGCCTTGTTTCCTGTTCTGGACCTTTCACTTGCTGCTTCCCCTTCCTATAATACTACTCCCTCAGGCATTTGTTTGACTTCCTCACTCCTTCTGTGCTCAAATATCATCTCTTTAGAGGCACGTTCCTTGACGACCCTTTCCAAAATAGCCTCCAACTGTCACTATACCCTACACTACTTTATTTCCCTTCATAGCATTTACCACTACTTGATATTATTATATACGTTTCTTTCCTTTCTTTTCTTTCTGTTTTTCCTACTAGGAAATACATTGCAGTGTGGCAAATCTTTTGTTGCACTGGATGCCGTACCCTCAGTAGTTAGCATTGTGTACTGTATGGATTAGGTAATTAGGAATGAATGAATGAATAGATGAATAGTCCCACACTGTTGCACACGTCTCCTGGTCTCCAGAGGTCAAAATCAAACAGAATTACTTCTGCTTTCCGTAGACTCAGATTGGAATCTTCCCTGGGATAAGAGCCACGGCTATGAGATTATATTACAAATGGAAAGCTTAAACTGATCTTCCTCATCCCTGCAGACTTTGCTCTAAGCACCTTACATATATTCACTAATTTTCGTAATAGAGGTATATATTATCTCCATTTGATAATATTGAGGAATTAAGTAAGCAACTTGCCGAAGGTCACTCAGCTAATAATATGAGAAATGGCAGCCTTGTGTTCTAACAGCCGAGCCCACGGTCCCTTGCCATTCTTCCCACGTCACCGCACTGCCTTCTTTATACCGCATTTGTTTTCTGCCTGATGATGTTTTGCAGTGTCTCCAGATCTTTTTGTAATCATATGGTTTACTTTTCCAGTTTAGCCTGTGAGCTTCCCTTGTGAACCGGCATTGTGTTTTATTCATCTTTCTATACTTCTCAGCAACTAGAACAGTGCCAATTACAGGACAAGTGCTCAAAATATGCTCTTTGGCTGAGTGAAGAAAAGTGAAGCAAACCTTACAAGTTTATGATATTAATGTCCTAGCACTTTACCTGTGGGAAACTCTGATTCAAAGGCATCGTTATAATCATGCAAGGGTGTTACTATCTTTGATTAAGAAGCATTTTGCGTTTTGAAACTCAGAATGAAAGTTCCAAAACAGTGAATGCCCAGATTCTCTACCAACTAAAGACAGGTGATTGGGCTGGAAGAAGGTTAACCGACTGTCTTAACGTGGCAGCTCTAGTACAATCGCTGCTATATAGAGACAGCATCAAAAAGTAATTACCCATGGCAGCGGTGGGATTCGAACCCACGCCCCCGAAGAGACTGGAGCCTTAATCCAGCGCCTTAGACCGCTCGGCCACGCTACCCACTGGTGAACTCTTTAACAGTATATCCCCTACTATCCATTCTTCCCCCCCATACACTTATTTATCGGGTTTTTCATCTTTCTTTTTTCTTTTCTTTCTAGTGTGTTTAGCTTTCTTTCTTCTTTTAAGCACAGTATTTGAGATTGGTGGAAAGAGCTGTAATACAAGCTTGCAAGGCTTCCGGAGAGAGGAAGGACAATGTTCGTCAGGTCTGACGATTACGGCGCTCCCGTCCTGAGCCCCGCGCAGGCTGCTCACTTGGCAGGGTCGGGGCCCTCTCCTCCCTCGGGGGACTCTGCATGGAGGGCGCCACGCGGCGACAGCTTTCGCTAGGCCGGCCGCGGGCAAAGCGATGGGTACCTGTTAAGGAGACGACCTCAGGCCCCTGAGTCACTCTGTACTGTGTCTGATTGCCTCCCTCCATTCCCGCATCATCTTCGGCCCACTTAGAAGTGACAACCATCAGTGAAATTATTCTCGTTGATGCCTGAAAATTTTTCCTAAACAAGATTCTTGGTCTCCGGGAGCCGCCTTCTGGAATTTGGGGGAGGTGGGGATCTGCAGTGAGTTGTTTCATCCACTAGGTGTCACCTCATACCCATGGTTGTTAAAAAAACCTTCCCAACCAACTGTGGACGTGGCTAAAACTTTCCTTAGTGAAGTTTGTAAATTCAAAAACATTCCACATGTGGCTCGTTGGTCTAGGGGTATGATTCTCGCTTAGGGTGCGAGAGGTCCCGGGCTCAAATCCCGGACGAGCCCTTCTTTTGTTCTCCCTAGTAAAACAACAGATTTATTGATGTTATACATTCATTGCACAGAGTAAACATCATCTGTAGTTAATATTACTATGTGAACACTATTTTATATTCCAGTATTTCAGATTTATATACTTCATCTTTAGACAAACACTCTTTGTCATGGTATTAAACCATGAGGATAAATACAAGATGCTACCACATATCATTTATATACTATTTCTTATACAAAGTCAGTATTCTAAAATCAACCAACGTTTCTCCTTTGCAATTTTTTGTTACTTTTTTAGGAATTGTTCATTCAGGACTTAGGTATATTTTATATTAATAGTTTCACATAACCTTCACTTTTCCATCATTGTAAGTACAGGGGCCCTTCTGTGCACTCTGAGACATCTATGAGCAGCACGCATGGTGAAATGTCTTGTCACATAAAGCCTGGGCTCACTTCCTCATCTAATCCTGAGATTATGGGGAACTTGTGGGTGGGGGACTCTCAGGTGGTGTATCACTTTTCGAATGAACTTCTCAACAGGGATTTGCCTGCATATTAGACTCACCTGTGAAGCTTTTTAACTATTCACTGCTAGGTCCAACCCCAGACCATGTAAATTGGAATCTCTGAGGATGGGGCCCCAGGCATGATTATTTTTTAAAAGCTCCCAAGGTGTAATTAGAGTTGCCTGGGAACTATGTACCACCAAGTTGCTCTACAAGCCACCGCCCTGCAACCCAGTAACTCTAGGCACCCTGTGTCCCATACTACCTTCCTCAGAATCATCCCCTTCCAACTGGTACTTTATATTTTCTAGTTAATTTTACTCTTGGGTCCAACCATGTGCCAAACTTAGTTTCTCTCTGTGATTCTCCTTATTTCCCCAAGCCATAGAAATGGACTAACAGTAGGAAACTCAAAGAAAGAAACGAGAGCCTAGTGGTTGTCTGCTTATTTGAGGGGTGTATGTGGATGTGTGTAGGGGGGGCTTTCATTCCCAACAGATAGACCCTTAGATCACACTTTTCACCCTCATTCCCTCCCTACCTGCTCAGTATTCAGTGTTCACATCCTACAATTCAGCCAGATGTGTCCTGACTCACCTAATGAACAAGAGCCAGAATCACAGGTATTTCTCACCTCACTCCTAGCTATGTTGTTGAGTATTTAAGTCCTGGTCCCTCTTCAAATATTTGGAAGAGTTGTGTAACAAATAATCTTAGAATCATCCTTTACTCCTCTCTCTTACAACTCATATTCAATACCTTAACAAATGATATTGGCTCTACCTTCGAATATTTCCAGAATCCAAACATTTCTTACCATCCTTACCCATCACTGCTATGGCCGAAGCCATCACTATTTCTCACCTGCGCTAATGCAGGAGCCCTTTAGCAGGTCTCTCTGTTTTGTCTTTGTTCCCCTTAAGTCTATTTTCAACAGAACAATCAGAATGATCCTGTTTAAACCTCAGAACTTGTCAATCCTCTGCTTACAACCTATTGTGCATCAACATAAAATCAAAACTCTTTGCCATGGCTTAAAAAAATCCCTACATGATGTTGCTGCTTCTTAGACTCCCTTTGCTTCCCTAACCTCATCTCCTGCCACACCTTTCCAGCTACATTAGCCTCTGTGCTCCTCAGAAATACCTCAGTGTCTTTGTACTTCCTCTTCTCTCTGCCTTGAGTCTTATCTCCCCCCATATCTGCAAAACTCAAATCCCTCACTTTAAGATCTCTGCTCAGATTTCACCTGTCGGAGATGATTTCTCTGACCTCTCTATACGAAACTGCACCCGCCCCCTTTGCTGACTATCCTCCTTTCTCTAATTTTCTTCATAGCATGTACCACCACCTGACTTTTCCCTCCCCCACCATGACAATGGACGTTCCCTGAGACCAGAGTCGTATTTATAGCTGAAGTTTCAGAGACGGAAACAGTTCTTAGCACCTAACAAATACTTAATAAATATTTGGTTAATGAATTGTGTGAATTGTTTTAAATCAAAAGGTTATACAGTAGTCCCTCCGCACCCCTCCCCCTTCCAGAAAAAAACCCAAAAAGTTATACAGAGTTTTCAGGGAGATAAAGACCATACAGGTTTTCAAGTGACCCTGTGACACTGGGGGAGGCAAAGTAGCATGGAAGTTTGGGGGGCTTGAAAGTAGGGGGGTCTTGCAGTGTGCGAACTGTGCCGTCCTCAGGGGAAAGACTGAGGGGGAGGGCCATGCCTGAAAAAAATACTGTGGCAGCGTTCCTTCTGGCCACAGTGTGGCTCTATAAAGGCTCTAAAGACGTAAGGGCAGGCAAGGAGTATGCTCTCAGGAGCTGTAAATTGGGCATCAGTGCCAATGACGTGCTGCAAACCTGCTTCAGACAGAGCTGCTTTAAGTACAGGGCTGCATCAGGCTCTTAGGGCTTTAAGATTCTGAACCGATGATGTTTTGAGTCACATCGCAGGGTTGCACACAGCAAGGCCATTCTGTAAGAGTCTGTAAGACAAATGACTTAACAAGATGAGGAACAAAAGTCCACAATAGGGGACCAGAGAGGAAGAGAAAAGCAAGTTTGAGAAAGGGCTTGTATGACCCAACAGGACTTCCTCGACCTCACTAACCAGTTTTTTGTGATGAGGAATCAATCACTATCAATGTGAGTCCTAAGAAAACATTGCTGGCACGAAAGGAGGATGGACGGAGGAATACATGGAACAAGGAATGAGAAACTGCCTCTGTTCACAAAAAAATACGCCTGAATGGGGCAAGAGTCTCTGCTCCCGGTCCTATGACGTCAAACTGAAATCTGCCCCCTTGTGGATAAAGCACACAAGTACTGTCATGGGTCTTCTGTTTAGGGCCTTGGAGGAGAGTTTGCAGGTTGTGTCAATTGCTAGAAACCTCGCTACTTTGTGTGCACAAGGTGAGGGTGTTATATATGAAAGAGAGTTGTGTTATTGTCCAGGGACATGGTGTTCATAAAACTAAACTGAACTACTTATTAGATGGCATCCCATGGATATGGAGGGAAAGCAGAGAGCGGAGCTAGCAGCCGCTAGCAAAATTCCTGAGCTGATCTTTAACAGCTGAAGTGAGAGGGTCAGAAGAGCAATAGTAGATTTAACTAAGGCCTTGAGTAGTAAGTAGAGGTGAATCAACATTTGCCTTTCCTTTCACTGATCTTTCTGATCTTATGCCCACATTGTACTATATGGTCCCACCAAAGCAACCCTCAAAAAAAGAAGATTGAGTTTTATAATTAAAAGCTCGCTCATACTATGGTTAAAGAGCAAAATACACCTCTTTTAGGGCATTCACTCATGCATTCTTTTATTTACTCAATATTTACTGAACAAATATTTGTTGGACATCTACTGTGTTGCAGGCACTGTGCTTGCAACAGAGATTACTGCAAGAAACCAGACAGATGTGGTCTCTGCCCTCATGGAACGATTTTTTTAAACCTAAGAAATATAATTAATTTATTATTCTAGTGATAAGGGCCGCAGAGGATTTTTGCAAGATTATATGTACGCACAATGGAAGCTGTTCACTTACTCTGGGGTTTCAGGGAAAGCTTGCCTGAGGAAGGAAAGGACACATAGGATTTAACCAGGCAGAATGAGAAAAGTTGGTAGAGTAAGGAATATTCCACAATGAGAGAGTTAGATATGTTAAAAACCTTGAGCTGGAAGGAAGCCTGATGAGTTCAGGGAACTGGACAGAGGAGCGTGCAGTAGGAATATGGAGGTGGAAGGAGACTGGTTTGGGTGAGGCTGTCTACACAAGGCCCGGAGACAGACGTAAGGACTGTGGTCATTAACTTAAGACTAGTGAAACAGCCATTGACACATTTTGGGTGGAAATGGGAGTGGACATCTTTAGTAAGTAACTGGATTTGTGTTTTTAAAAGATTACTGCGGTGCAGTGGAAGGTTGTCAGTAAGCTCCTAGGAGCCTCCTTTCAGCTTTTTGACAAGCAGGTGCAGAGCCCTGCTTCAGGGAATGGCATAGCCCAGGGTGCTTTATCAACCCTGAAATTGTTAGCTGTTTTCGCCTCCTTCACTGCACCAGCTCTGCCAGCTCTCAGCCACTTTAGTAGGAGGCCAGTGAGGCTTCTGGAGCTAAGCTCAGGATCACAGAGCTAGTCAGTGGCAGAGCCGGTGTCAAGACGGGCACCCAGCTTCCATGACTCCCAAACCACTGCTCATCCTGCTCTAGCTGGGCGCTTCTGAAAAGGGAGTTTTTAAAAACACACTGGATTCTTTTGGGCCTGGTGATTATTAGGGGTAGGGAGACAATTTTCCATCTTCTTTGCAGGAATCTTATCCGATTTTCAGAAAAGCTGGAACTGGTCCAGAAAGGAAAGCAGAGCCTGGGAGTGGTAGGAAAGATCTGAATGTCCTGGGAGGCGCTGCAGGGGGAGGCTGGGTTAATGGTCCTTCCTCAATAAGGATTCAAAGGGAGCTGTTGAGGCCTCAGCCTGGGGACACACAGAAGAAGGCAGATATGCTATGATCAAAGCATTCTCAGAAGTGGAAAACTGAAGGGATGAGCCTACCACACACAGTGACTGTCAGACGCTTAAGGCACTTTCCCTCAACCTGGTCCTCCTTGGGCTATCGCCTTGTGGCGGTCATATCAGGAACACAAAGAAAGTGATAAAACAAGAAATGGCTTGGTTTCTCCCAAGGGAGAACAGGACCTCCAGCGTGCATAGCCTGGGGCTGTAACTGCAAGGCCAGAACTGATGGCCTCTGACTCAGAACACATCTTGCCCAAGATCAGGAGCAGCTTGTTCCTGGACATGTGCAGACCCCAGTCTGTCTACCTCACCTGGATAAGAAGACAGGTGAGATAGTGGGAGGGAGTTGGAAGAGTGCCCAGGGGCTTGTGAGGGCACTGCAGGAATCCTTCAGTTAATAGCTTGTTTAACAAAACAGCCTGCAATTGCCAAAGGTAGCCAATGAACCCCTCCAGAATAGGGTGCCAATAGGGTGATTTAGGGGGAGTCTCTTTGGCCAGAATGCCAATTCCTAGGCCATTTCACAGGGCTACTCCACCACGCTCCTGAGTCAGAGCTCCCTGTTTCAGGGTCTGGTTCCTTGTTCCAGCTCCTCATTTCCCCATTGCTCACCTCCACTCCAGGCCAGGAAGCAGGGACCACCTCCACTCTCGTGGGGTGTGTGTGTGTTGGGGGTGGGGAGGTGGAAATAGAACCTGTAGCCAGAGAATAGTCACCTTAAGAAAGTAGCCATTGAGTTCATTTTAATTTGGCTCAGAACCTTTATTTGTAAAAGCAGAGTGGGACCTTACAAATAGTCAAATTCTTCCTTTATTCTTTCCTACCACCCCCATTTTAGAAATAAGAAGCAGAGACCCTGTGAAGTGGGATGATTTTCCCATCCATGATCACACAGCTAGTTAGTGGCGGAAGAGGGGCGAGGTCTGACATCTTTTATCCATTCATCAACTCCACAAACATTTCCTTGGTCTCTGAAGAAACACCAGGCATTGTGCTAGAGAAAACAAGTATGTTGTTCTGGCTCTGCAGAAGCACACAGCATGTGGAAAACAAGGCTGAATAAACCTTTTGTGGCAGCACCACATAGTAAGTTATGTGCAGGAACCACAGAGGAGAGCTTCTTACCCACACTCAATGAGGAGATGAGGGTGGTTAGTTTAAAAAATGGTTCCTGGAGGAGTTGATAAAGTCCCATGGCCTTTGCATGGCATTTAGAAGTATTTCTTGATATGTGAGCTCACAATGAACACCTCAGAGTATGTGGTGTGAACCAGCATACATTTCCTCATGGGAAAGGCCTACTTCCATAGTTAGAAAGAAAGTCAAGATGTCATCTGACTCTTTTCCTCACCAGGGTAGTAGGTGAGAATGGTTAGGGAGGGCTCCTTAGTAGAAATGAGTAAGGGAGCAAAGAAATCAAGTCCCAGCTCAGAGGAACTTCCAACCTAAAGAGATCTTAAGAGAGGTACTAAAAGGTGGCTGCTGGGCAATAGAGAAGTAGGAAAAGTGAAAGTGATGGAGGGAAGAGAGCACTTTCTGCTTTAAATGACTTTCTTGCATTCAAGCTATTCTTGGCTCCTTCTCTGCCAACAGCCCTCCTTGGCTCTGCTTCAAACCCACTGGCATATTCTCCCTTCCCCGTGCCCGATCCTGGAACCTGTCTCCCTGGTGAACTTTGGAAGCCAGATCACTCCAGCTCATCTCCAGGATCCCTTGTGAACTGGTTTCCACAACTGCTGAAAGAACACGGGTAATTAACGACTCTGAGAAATGCAGTCCAACCCTCCCTCCTACGATGTTGTATTTGGGAGGCAGGCCCTCTCAGCACCCCAGCCGGGAGAACTCTGATGAGTTGTCTCATTCTGTGATGTGAGGCTAGGATGTACCCCTTTTCTTCAGGATGCTCAGAACCAGGGCAGTAATCCAAATGCAGACCCCGAAGATTGGGGTACTGAGTATTCCATATAATTTAAAAGTCAGTTTTGTTGTGGGATGGGTGAAACTCTTTAGAAATGACTATGCTGTTTACCAGTTTGGGGTTGATCTATTATGATATGGGCTATTGATTACAAATGCAGATTCCCTTAAAACCAGAGACTTTGATTCAATAGGTCTGGGATAAGGCCCAAATTTCTGTATTTTTAATTAGTAGCCAAGATACTCTGACAGGTTTCATTTAAAAACCACCCCTTTTTTAAAAAGTCTGTGGGAGCCAAGAAGTGGCAGTGGTCGAGGGCTGGTGGTGAGCTCATCAGCCTGGCCCCATATACTCTGCAGACTCTTTCCATTCCCATTCTTTCATATGGGCAATTCATGTTCTCTCAGTTATATGTAAAGCATTCAGAAAATACAGCTTCCAGAAGAGTGCCCAGCCCTCTCTCTGGCATGATTGCTGTCTCCTAGGCCCTCCTCCATAGAGACTCTGTGGTCACGATTACAGAAGGTCAGTGAGAGTCCAGGCCCTGGGGAAGAGGAGTTATAAAGTAAGGGATAAAGTCTCACATCAGAATAGCCAAGGAAAGGACGATCCAAAAAGGGCATCCCTGTGAAGGGCCTGCTGATGGAATAGTAGATACCATGACGCAGTGTTCGTTTTTTTCTCTCTTCTGTAATTAAGAGTTTTCAGAAAGTCTGTTATACCCCACATCCTTATGCTTAGTGTGCATTAGAGCTGTGGTCCCCAATCCCCAGGCGGCAGACCCAAATTGGCTGCACAGCAGGTGGTGAGCGATGGGCGAGCTGAGAAGCTTCATCTGTATTTACAGCCACACCCCATTGCTTGCATCACCGCATAATCTCCACCTCCTGTCAGATCAGCTACAGCATTAGATTCTCATAGGAGCACACACCCTACTGTTAACTGGGTGTGCAAAGGATCTAGGTTGTTGCTCCTTATGAGAATCTAATGCCTGGTGATCTGAGTTGGAGCTGAGGCAGTGATGCTAGTGCTGGGGAGCAGCTGCAAATACAGATTATCATTAGCAGAGAGGTTTGACTGCACAATAAATGTAATGCACTTGAATCATCCTGAAACTAACCCCCAGCCCCCACCAGCCGTGGGTCCGTGGAAAAATTGTCTTCCATGAAACCAATCCCTGGTGACAAAAAGGTTTGGGATCACTGCATTAGGAGATAAAAGGCAGGGCTTGTACCCAGGCTTTGGGAGGAGAGTGAATCAGGCCAGAGACAGCTGCAGCGCAGCGAAAAAGCAGACAAGAGACAAAAAACATGCCTCAGAGAGCCTCTAAAACATGCTGAGAAGGGAACTAAAATTCTAGTAGGAATGAAGGATTATTGTCAGATGGATATTCCAGAGGACAATCACCCAAATCTAAAAAACTGGGGCTACTGAGGTTGCATTCTTTTTGCTTATTGTTTCCTCTGTTCCCACTCAGAGGCCTGGATCCTGGTTTGCCATCTATGGTTTCTAGTTCCTTGCAACATTTTCCAAACTGATATTCCATAGAACTTGTCCCTTACAATGTTGATGCTGGTGCCTCTTAAATGAAGCTCCATGCTCAAATTGGTTTGTAAAATCCTAAATTAAATGAAATTAGTAAATCTTCTCTATTACTGGGTTTCTCAGAATCTGATGCTCTGTGAATCTTGTGATTCTGGAAGGAAAGGAATATGGTTAACAATGTTTCTCAAACTTTTTTTCATGAAACTTTTTTCTTGAAGCACATTCATTAACATTTCCCAGAGTGATGTTTCTCTGAAGGCAAGCAGGAGAAATACTTCCAGTTGTCCTCTGGCATTTATTCTCTGTTTTTTACTTAGTATTAGTAATAGAACCCCAGGATTTTAGCTGGGCACATGTCCAACCAGAATAAACCCTACATTTCCCAGTGTCCTTGAAATTGGATATGACTGTGTAACCAAGTTATTGTCATTGAGATGTAAGTAGAATGATGTGTGAACATTTGGAATGTGTCCTCAGAGGGCAGTGTCATGCCCCCTTTTTTGCTTTTCTTCTCCCTGCTGGCTGGAATGCAGACATGATGGCTCTGGACAGAGCAGCCATCTTGGACCATGATGTGTAAGCCACATGCTGGGATAGAAGTCCAGTGCCTTGTAGCACAGTACCAATCCTGGACTGACTACCCATAGCTTTCTTTTATGCTAGAACCAAGCAGAATAAAGAATCTGAGCTTAAATACAAGGCTTTTGAACTAACCCAGTCAGTCAATGATGGAGAAAGAAGAATAAAGAAGAATGAACAATCACTCAGAGAAATATGGGACTAGGTGAAACAAGCCAATATACAAATTATAGGTATGCCTGAGGGAGAAGAAGAAATAGCAAAAAGCATGGAAAACCTATTCAGGGAAATTATTGAGGAAAATTCCTCTGGTATCACCAGAGATTCAAACATACAGAGACAAGATGTGTCATCGAACACCAGGAAGATTCGTAGTAAATAGGACATCTCCAAGACACATAGTTATCAACTTGGCCAAAATTAAAATGAAGGAGAAAATTCTACAAGCTACAAGATGAAAGCAATAACTAACCTACAAAGGAAAACCCATCAATCTAACATCAGACTTTTCAGCAATGATCTTACAAGCTAGAAGGGATTGGGGCCCCATTTTTAGTCTTCTTAAACAGAACAATTGCCAGCCAAGAATTTTGTATCCTGAAAGACGAAGTTTCATAAATGACAGAGAAATAAAAACTTTTCCAGACAGGCAAACACTAAGGGAATTTATCAATACTAGGCCTACACTACAGGAAATACTCCAAAGTGCATTATATATGGAATAGCATGATAGATACCTACAAGTATAAAACACTTGAAAGTTAAATCTTACAGCTTTTATAAGACAATAGCACAAGAGGGAAAACAAAACAACAAGGTATCATCCACCATGATGAACAGAACAGTCCCACAAATCAATACTAACACCGAACACAGTCTTAATGCCCCACTGAAAAGACAAAGACTGGCTGAATGGATGAAAAAAGCATAAGCTAAGTATATGCTGTCTCCAAGAAACACATCTGACTCACAAGGACTCCCACAGACTAAAGGTAAAGGGGTGGAAAAAAATATTCCACACAAATGGAAACCAAAAGTGAGCAGGTATAGCCAGTCTTATGTCAGATAAAACAGACTTTAAATCAACAGTGGTAAAAAAGACAAAGATGGTCATTACATAATGGTAAAGGGAGCAATTCAACAAGAAGACATAACAATCCTAAATATATATGCACCTAACACAGGAGCTCCCAGATTCATAAAGCAAATTCTATTAGATGTAAGCAAAGAAATAAACAGTAGTATCATAATTTCCAGGCTTCAACATTCCACTAAAAGAACTGGACAGTTCATTGATCCAGAAAATCAATAAAGAAATACCAGACTTAAATGGGACTCTAGAAAAAAGAGACCTAACAGACATTTACAGAACATTCTACCCCAAAACTACTGAATATACATTCTTCTCATCAGCACATGGGACATTTTCCAAGACTGATCATGTCTTAGGCCACAAAACAAGTCTGAGAAAATTCAAAAAGAAATTGAAATCATATCATGTATCTTCTCAGACCATAGTGGAATAAAATTAGAAATCAAATCCAAGAGAAACATTCAAGTCTTCACAAAGTCATGGAATTTAAACAACGTGTTGTTGCTTGAGTCAATGATGAAATTAAGATGGAAATCAAAAGATTTCTCAAACTGAATGACAAAGGGGACACAAACTTTCAAAATCTGTGGGATACAGCCAAAGTAGTCCTAAGGGGAAAGT
Organism: Lepilemur ruficaudatus; assembly: GCA_963574885.1. Classification (NCBI taxonomy): domain Eukaryota; kingdom Metazoa; phylum Chordata; class Mammalia; order Primates; family Lepilemuridae; genus Lepilemur; species Lepilemur ruficaudatus. The sequence continues at coordinate 16,634 of CAUYRT010080528.1, forward strand.
TCATATGCTTAAATGCCTATATCAAAAAGACAGAAAGATCACAAATGAACACCCTAAGGTCACATCTCAGGGAACTAGAAAAAGAGCAGCAAACTAAACCCAAAGCCAGCAGAAGAAAAGAAATAACCAAGCACAGAGCAGTAGTAAACAAGATAGAAACAAACAAAAAAAATACAAAGGATTGATAAAACAAAAAGTTGATTCTTTGAAAAGATAAACAAGTGATAGATCACTAGCCAGATTAACCACATATAGAAGAGAAAGGATTCAAATAAGCTCAATCAGAAATTTAAAAGGAGGCATTACAACTGATACCACAGAAATTTAAAATATATTTGTGAATACCATGAAACCTTCTATGCATACCAACTAGAAAACATAGAGTAAATGGATAAATTCCTGGAAACACACAACCTGCCAAGCCCAAATCAGGAAGAAATAGAAATCCTGAATAGACCAATAATGAGCAGTGAGATTGAAGCAGCAATAAAGAATCTCCCAGCAAAAAAAAAAAAAAAAAAAAAAAAATTACCAGACCAGATGTATTCATAGCCAAATTCTACCAGATGTACAAAGAAGAGCTGATATCTATCCCATAGAAATTACTTCATAACATTGGAATCCTCCCTACCTCATTCTATGAAGCCAGTATCACCTTGATACCAAAGCCAGGAAAAGACACAAGAAAAAAGAAAACTACAGACCAGTATGCTTTATGAACATAGATGCAAAACTACTCAACAAAAATGCTAGGTCATTAAATATGAAATGTCCAATTTTGAATCAAAAGTGTAGTTTATTATATCTCAAACAAGAAGCAGTAAAATTATTCAAACTATGCACCTAAACTATCAATACAGTTTTGCCATTTTAATGGTAGTTTGTTTATGCCAGTAGCAAAGAAGCCTACAGAGTGAGTGGCGGTGAAGTTGTGAAAGGTATTTTCCACAACTTGCTGAAAATTGAATACTTTTCCTTGCACAAAGTGGTCCAAAGCCTGCAAGAAGTGGTAGTCAGTTGGTGCAAGGTCTGGTGAATGTGGTGGGTGACAGAATGTCCAAGTCTATCCTCTGTAGTTTGATCAGTGTTGTTTGTGTGACATGTGGTTGAGTGTTGTCTTACAAGAGGATTGACTGTCTTTGTTGACCAATCTCGGCTGTTTAATCACAAGTATTCTCATGATTTCATCCAATTGGTTGCAGTAGACATCTGCTGTAATTGATTGACCAGGTTTCACGAATCTGTAGTGGAAATTAACAATGCTGGACCACTGAACAGACACCATTAGCTTTTTTTGATGAATATTCAGTTTTGGAGCATGTTTTCTTGCTTCATCTTTAACCAACCATCATGCCAAATGCTTGTGATTGTCAAAAACAATCTATTTTTCATCACATGTGACAATACAGTGTAGAAATTTTTTGTCTTTATATCATGACAGCAAAGAAAGGCAAGCTTTGAGATGATTTCTCTTTTTATGTTCATTTAATTCATAGGGTACCCCTGTATCCAGCTTTTTTACCTTTCAATTTGTTCCAAATGGTTCAATATTGTTGGAATAGTAACATCAACCCTTGCTGCTAATTCAAGATTATATTGAGATGGATTCACTTCCACTACAGCTTTCAGCTCATCATTATCCATTTTGGTTTTAGGTCACCCACATGGCTCATTTTCAAGATTAAAACACCAGAATGGAACTTCTCAAACGATCCATATACCATGCATTCATTAACTACATCCTTCCCAAACACTTTGTTGATATTTCAAGCTGCCTGTGCAGCATTGGTTCCATGATGGAACTCAAATTAGAAAATAACACGAATTTTTGACTTGTCCATGGTTTCACAAAAATTGCTCTAAAAATTTTTTTGAAAAATAGGTGGACGCCTTTTTCAGCCTCCACCCATCTGTACCTAGATGTTCAAAATAAATAGCATTTTGCTACCCATGAGGCTTCATGTCTCTCTCTCTCTCTCTCTCTCTCTCTCTCTCTCTCTCTCTCTCTCTCTCTCTCTCCTCCGAACCTAACATTGTCTTCTTTTACAGCAAAAATCTGGTTAATACCTACACTATGCCTAAATAACCTATCTTTGGATCTGTGATTTATGTCTCTATTGGAAAGAGAAGGATTTCACTTGAATATACATCATGTGAAGGGATTAATGAATAGCTCTCAAATCCAAAATGTAGGCTTGTGTTTCTCTAATTAAAGGCTCAAGCTATTGATTTTAAAATATTTATTAATAAAATAGCATATAGAAGCAAACTGAAAGTGACATAGATCTGTATTTATTGGATTTGAAAATGTCCATGATTATTATGTGAAAGAGTAGATTACAAAGCAGCATATATAGTATAGTCTCATTTTCATAAAAAAATTGAAAATATGTTTAAAGTTTAATAAGAATTCAATACTGGCCTGGCACAGAGGCTCACACCTATAAACCTAGTACTCTGGGAGGCCTAGGTGGGAGGATTCCTTGAGGTCAGGAGTTCTAGACCAGCCTGAGCAAGAGCAAGACCCTGTCTCTACTAAAAATATAGAACAAAAAAATTGGCTGGGCAACTAAACATAGAAAGAATTAGCTGGGTGTCGTGGCACGCTCCTGTAGTTCCAGCTACTTGGGAGGCTGAGGCATAAAAAAAATTTTTTTTGAAAAATAATCACAAACCACAATGTGTATTTCACAGACTGAGGATGTACCTTCATAATAAACATAAAGCAAGAAGTGTCAAAGTGAAATGTCAGAGATATCAACTGTCAAACTTAGTACTTAAGGAAATCAGATATTTCATACTTAACCTATTAATTATAATATATTAATATATACATCCATACACACATATTTATGCAACAGAATTCT
>CAUYRT010080531.1:0-18967 GCA_963574885.1 Lepilemur ruficaudatus
AAAAGATACAAGCTATATATGACAAACCCACAGCCAGCATCATACTGAATGGGGAAAAATTCAAAGCATTCCTGCTTAGAACTAGAACCAGACAAGGCTGCCCTCTATCACCACTTCTATTCAACATAGTATGTTGGTTTCTTATAAAGTTATACGTGTGCTTGTCAAATGATCCAGCAATCCTTCCTTGATATTTAGCTAGAAGAAAAACTTACATTCACACAAAACCTCTGCCAAATGTTAATAACAGCTCTCTTCATAACTGTTGAAAACTTGAACCAAACCAAACATCCTCAGTAGGTGAATGGATAAACAAACTATAGTGCATCTCTACAATAGAATACTACTCAGCAATAAAAAGGAGCAATATATTGACGGGGGAACCCCTCATAGTTTATATTCCAGAAAGACTGAGACAGCTTGAATTGATCTCAAAAACATTGTGCTGAGTGAAAGAAGCGAGTCTCCAAAGGTTATGTATTATATAATTCTATTTACATGGCATTCTTAAAAAGAGAAAACTATAGTGACAGAGAATAGATCAGTGCTTGCCAGGGATGAGGAGAGGATAAGACTACAAAGTAATTGCATGATATTGAAGTGATGAAACTTTTATATTCTGATAGTTGTGGTGGTTACACAAATGTATACAAATACTGGATTTCACAGAGTTGTACTCCAAAAAAGTCAATACGTTTCAATACGTTAATTTAAATATAAAATAAAAGCTTCACTGAGAAACGTAAATGAAATTTGTGTAAGCAAAAGCTGTATCATTTTCTTAGATTGATGAACTCAGTATAGTAAAAATGTCATTTCTTCCTAAATTAGGCCTTACATTTTATGAAATCTAAATTCCAATGGAAGTAAGGAGGGGAAAGGGACTCGATAAAAATATTCAATAATTCTTCAGTGCATTTGGAAAAATTCACATTCACTAAAAAATATTCAAGAGTAGAACAGATAGGAAATTTCACGTTAGATTTGAGACATATGAAATTACATTATTGAAAGTCTTCCGATAATGCAAGAATGAACATAGAACACAGTAGAAAAACTTCAAATGCAAAATGAAGGTTACATAGCAATTTAGTATATGATGTAGGTGGCATATCAGTACTGGATAAATGGACTGTTACCTGTTAATTATTTTAAAAACAAAAAGTATTTAGAATTTGAACTCGACCATAATTTAAAGTGAATTTCAAAAGGAATAAAATTGAAATCAAAGATGGATATTTATTTATTTAGTATTAAGGTAAGAACGATCTTATTTAGAAAATATCATAAAGCAAAAGCAAAAGTCACAAAGAAAAGGACTGATAGATTTTAAAACATTTGAAAAATATGAAAAACACCATAAAAGGAAATGTGAAAGGATAAACTGGAACATTTGCTATATAAAAGACAAGGGATAAATATCATTAATATAAAGAAAATGTTCAAGATCTAAGAAAAGAATCATCCCAGTATAAAACAGTAGGCAAAAAATACATTAGCAGGAAATGTCTTTTAAAAATCATATTTCTAATAAATATCTAGGAAAATGCTAACCAGTATTAAAATATTGAAGACTTTATTTCCCTGTGTCATTGGCAGCAATTCCAACATCATAATGCACAGTATGAATGGGTATACAAGAAAACATGCACTTTAATATAGTGAAACAGAACTAAAATATTTTAAATACTATATTAAGATTCAAAGCCAAAATATAAATACTTTCATAGGAGTTTTGCAGTATGGTTCAAAAACTTTTTAAAACATACATGTCTTCATTTGTACTTCAAGGAAATAATTAAACGTGCAAATAAAATGTTGAACTTTGGAAATAATGTAAGTATCCAGAAATAAGGGAGTCACTAAACACTTTATGGCTACAGTCCCCAACCCCTGGGCTGTGGACAGGAACTGGTTCATGGCCTATTAGGAACCCAGCGGTACAGCAGGAGGCAGTGAGCAGAGCTTCGTCTGCATTTATAGCCGCTCCCCCTACTCGCATCGCTGCCTGAGCTCCGCCTCCCGTCAGATCAGCAGCAGCGCTAGAGTCGCATAGGAGCCAGAACCCTACTGTAAACTGCGCGTGCAAGGGATCTAGGTTGCGGCTCCTTTTGAGAATCTAATGCCTGATGATCTGAGGTGGAGCGGAGGCCACAGTGATGCTAGCGCTGGGGAGCGGCTGCAAGTACAGATTGTCATTAGCAGAGGGGTTTGACTGCACAGTGAATGTGATGCGCTTGAATCATCCTGAAACCATCCCCCAGCCCCCACCTCGTCTGTGGAAAAATTGTCTTCCATGAAACTGGTCCCTGATGCCAAAACGGTTGGGGACTGCTGCTTTATGGCAGGAGTGGTGGGTGGATGATTTTACTTTTTAGCATTTTTGTGCTCTGAATTTTCTAAGTTTTCTATAATGAACCTTTTTGACTTGTGTAATTTGAATTTTTTTAATTTAATTTTTAAAAAGCCCATTTGGAAAGCAGGTCTTTTCTCCATGGTCTCACTCAAGAGTCTATGTTATTTTGTTTTCCTGTGCTGAAAGAAGAGGGATTTCTGCTCAGTCACACAGATGTGAGGCGCTGGTGACATCTCCTCTGTGTTAGAAGCACCTCGTCCATGTGAATTGCTTCATTTGGAAAGTCCCGTTCCCGACGGCCCTCGGGCTGATTTGGAGCAGAGAGCCTTGTCTGTCTGCCTTGTTTTCCTTTGTCATGATTTCTCTGCATCCGGGTGCATTTTCTCCAGGCCCGCCCTTCGCATTTCAAGTCCCTGGACAAGAGTACAGATAAAGACCCACATGCCATATGTCTAAACATTTAAAAAGTTATAAATCAAGCTAATAAGCTGTTAAATGAAATACATTCTGTTCTCCTATTTTGATAAATATTCTTTCCTAACAATGAAACAGAAAAATATGCTTGAATTCTATTGTTTTTCTATGTCTGAAAGTTGGCAAGTTACCAAAGATGACTCAATTTAATTATTTTTGCTCATTTGTGTAGTCTAGTGATGGGCCGGCAATGCTGGCATGAGTAATAAACTAAAGACATACACAGATCACGAACTATTATTAATATATACTTAGGCAGCACAATTTATTTCTCATCCTTTAATTTCAGCAAAATGCTAATTATGTTACAGTCCAGATTTTATACTAATTTTATTCTATTGACAGCAATGGTCTAAAGCAGGGGTGGCAAACGTTTTCTGAAAAGGTCGGATAATGGATATTCTGCAGGCCGTGTGATCTCTGTCACAGCGCTCAAGCCTGCTGTTGTAGCTCAAAACCAGAAGAAGACAAAACACAAGCAAATGGGCATGGCCAGGTTTCAATAAAACCTTACCTATAAAAATAGCTCACCATTGCCACTAATTCCAGAACATTTTCATCACCTCTAAAGGAAGCAGCTACCTATTAAGCAGTCATTCCCTCTCCCCTACCCTCCCCCTCAGCCCTTGGCAACAACTAATCTGCTTTCTGTCACTATAGATTTGTTTATTTTGAATGTTAATATAAACAGAATCATACAATTTTAAAAAAGCTATATTTGGCCTATGGGCTGTATTTTGGTGGCCCCTGATCTGAAGGATTTTTGAAGTACAGGTGTGTAAATTTGAATATATTTTGATCAAAATGTAAATTAAGGTAAATGTTAAATTTAAGAAATCAGTTCTTTTCATATATTTTAGAAGTTATTTTTCTTCTAAAGTATTCCAAGTTGTCTATCAAAATCCAAAGGCAAAATACAAATTATCACTAACAACTAAAATAATTTGAAATAGTATTTAAAATGGACTTTTGATTATTTTTTAAATTGTAATTAAATCTTAACCATTTTGATAAAATGAGAACTGTTCTCTATTCTAGCTTTCAACATCTGTCCAGTTGCTGATAGAAAGAATCAGTATCATACTGCACCTGTTTCACTTATACCTATGTATCTGCGAGGTTCAGAGTAGCATCATTTGCTTCGTAATACAAAAGGCCCTCTGCCTCCACGTGCAGCTTTTGTGAGTACCACGAAGAGTGAGTACCTCTAGAACCATGAGCTGGAATAGGACAAGCAAAGGAATGAACTCTCAGTAACACCAGAAAATGATACTTTCACGTCAAGAAACTATTTCTTGCTATCTGATTATGAAACATTTGGTAAGTTATTTAATTTGTTTTTTGTCTTAGCTAACGACTTCCCTCACTCAGATCCTTCCTGAAACTGGAAGCAATGTCCATCTCCAGTGTTGGCAGCAACACAAGCCATGTATGCTGTCAGCATTTGGACTTTTTGTTCTGAAGACACAGGGCAAGAAGAGGTTTGGAAAAGCATTTCCGGGGCCTGAACAGTATTAGTCATGAGCGCGGATGTTTACGGCTACCAGTTGCACTAGGCTAATGCTAGAGTGACACTTCCTGTAACAAATTTGTATGTGTGGGATTTGTGGGACCTGCTAAATTGTGGGACTTAAACTGAGAGCCCTTCTTTTCTGTGTCCCGAGTGGATCCGTGGCTTTATGCGTTCACAGTGGTGCATAATAAAGCTACCCTGGTAGGCTGTGTAGAAGGTACACTCACAGATTGCTTCCCTGAAGTTTGTTTTGTCTGCATGCCTCATGTCCTGATGATGTCATTATTCTGGAGGTTTGTTTTACATCATAAGAGTGATGAATAAAAGGTTATTTTGGAGGTTCTGTTTTGATCTTAGTGAGACAAAGTATGTATTATTTTCTTCTGTTGAAAGTCAAGCTGAGATATTTACATAGGGCACCAATGGCAAATTTTAGAAAGAATATCCAGGCAGCTTCACAGCTTCTGTTTATACTTAAAAGGTGTGTTGATTTAGCACCTACTCTGTGTCCAGAATCTAACAAACAGGATAAAATAAACAGGAAAAAAAGGGACGAACAAACACAAACCCCACCGTGGCCAACATGTAACAGAGAACCTTCCTAAAATCTCAGACTTAGCCTCGTCGTGCTGCTCTCCTCGCCCTCCTTAGATTGCTGATTTCCAAGCAAGGAAAGCACGTTTCCCCCTTATCTGCAGCCGCACATATGCGAAGGCCTGATAATTCCAGGCTGATGAGAGAGCTCAGTTAGGAAGCAGAGAGCACAAAAGCTGATAGCACAGCTCTCAACTAATCATTCATAAGCTCTTGTCAGGAGCCAAGAGGAGCCGAGATGCGGGTTTGCCGCCGCAGTCGTTCCAGAGCTGGGAGAGCAGCCTGCCTGGGCCGAGGCTGTCCCCACTTGGTTTAGGAATTCCATCCTCCCCTTCTAGATCGCCGCCCTTATAACGTGCTTACAAGATCCAGAGAGGCTAAAGAAAATCCGTTTCTCCTCTTGATTGGGACTCACATTTGATATAACTTTCCCAGTCCAGAAACACTACAAGGGACTTTCCATGAATTTTATTTTTGAGGGGCTTGAAATGTCAAGGTCATCAAGCCCTGGACCCATTTCTAGAATTAAGGCAGAATGATATAACAGAGAAAGAACAGCCAACCCAGGGTCAGGAGACCCAGAACCTAAGACCAGCTTTGTGTCCACTTGGCTGCCACTTCTCAGACCTCTCCATGTCTGTGTCACGCAGCAGCGGATGGGGGATTTCTAAGGTTCCTCCCAGCTCCAAAGTTCTGTGGCGCTGCCTAGGGAGAATGCAGTCCTCACGCTTTCCTGCCTCTGGCAGAGTCTTCTCTTTTTTTCTGCTTTCTGTCTTCTTTTCTGTCCCTGTAATCAATTTCTCCCTCTCTCTTTCTCTCTTTCTGACACACACGCACACATACTTCTAAGGACTTATAAATATTTATCAGGCTTTAGATTCTGACTAATTTAATTGTATCTGATTTCTGCTTATATATTTGTGGTCATTTTGTAGCTACACTGTCATTAAGTCTTCTTTTTTTGAGACAGAGTCTCACTCTGTCACCCTGGATAGAGTGCAGTGGTGTCATCCTAGCTCACTGCAACCTCAAACTCCTGGGCTCAGTGATCCTCCTGCCTCAGCCTCCCGAGTAGCTGGGACTACAAGCATGCACCACCACACCCAGCTAATTTCTTTCTATTTTTTTAGTAGAGACGGGGTCTTGCTCTTGCTCAGGCTGGTCTCTAACTCCTGACCTCAAGTGATCCTCCTGCCTCAGCTTCCCAGAGTGCTAGGATTACAGGCATGAGCCACTGTACCCAGCCAAGAATAATTCTTTAAGACTTATTTATTTTCTGATTTTAGATATTCTCTTCTTTTATTTAAATGAACTGACTTTTTCTGTTTTTTGCTTTTAATTTTGCTCTATGTATGGTTCAGTTGAAATGAATCTTGAAGTTTGTTTGTTTCTTCCCAAAGTTACATGGGTTGTAAGTCTTCTGAACCATTGTGTATTTAAAAATGTTATTTTGATATGACTTCAAATGAAATAAAACTTAGCCACGTATAAAGGTCTTTTTCCCTTTAAACTTTTCCTACCTTTGGACGCGTATCACTGAAGTGTCCAGCCAGACTCCTCTCCACCCTCTGCATTTGTAAGCAGCCTAGTTGTTTCTCATTCTGTATGGAATACCTGTGGAATGCTTTCTTTATTCTCAAACTCCAAAAAATTTGCTAGTATTTTTCAAAATGTGGATCCCTGCCAGGGCCAGGACTAGAGTGAGGCAAGAGTAGCACCTAGGATAAAAATAAATAAAAATTAAAGAGGTGCCTACTCTCAGTGTAGCGAATGTTACTTTTCGCTTGGCACTCAACAAACGTCTGTACTCCAGAGAGGCCCCTGTGGAGAGGTACGCTGTGTACCTGGCTTTTCCAGATGGCTCCTTAGGTCTGTCCGACAGACTCTGACATTATTAGGTTGTCTGTGAATTTTAGTTTTCAAGGTTGTGAGGTCATTTTTTCCGGATATTTTTCGATATTTTGATAGGATGTTGGGAGAAACACACCAACTCCCGAGAGACAGACACCACCTTAGGACAGAGTTTGGACAACGTCTGCAGGACTAGAGATGACATTTTAAATCTTATGAATACATGAGTTCCCTCAATGAAGCAGACTTAGAAAGGGGAGATCAGGAAGTGAAGCACCAAGCTTTGTAAGACTGAGTCGATTTTTAGTGCTTCTAAGAGTCAGCAAATGAGGCAATGTTGGAGGTGCTTGGGAAACGCTAAGGTCCGACACACATCAAGGATTATTACTAACTCTTGCCCCTTCCCTCTCAGGACTACCTGACCACAAGTGTATCATCTGTCCCTCTGTAAGTTTCCCTGACATTAGCAACCAAGAATCCTTGACTTTTCTCTCCCTGAAGTCCAAGGAATGTCGTGCTGTTTTCTTGAAATATGCTTTGGTGTGTATGATGCCATAAAGCCTGGTGAGAGAAAGAACATTTTTGTCTCGTTCTTGACTTGATGGGTCAGAGTTTGAGAAAGAATCTACCATCAACGGCACCGGAAAGCATCCGGCCCCAAGTCTGACGTTTCCTTATCTTGATGCGGGCGAAAGTCTTAGAACTGCACATCCAGCTTCAGGCAGTGTGGGAGCCGGCTCAAAACACGCGTCTTCCTCTCCCACAGAAGCCAACTCCAGCAGCAACTAAGGGGAGTTTTCTTCCCAGCCTTACAAGGCACGTTTTGAGTGGGACCCACATAACAACAGCAGGAAAAGAAATAGTGATGTGCGTGGGGCTTGGCCCGGCACGCAGAGCGACTCGCCGTGTTGCCTCCATGCCCAAGGCGTGCACCCTACGGGAGGGACTCCCAGGAACTGCCCTATCGCCATAGCCATGAAAAGAGCTTGTTTTTCCTAGTGTTTTCTGCTGCTGGAGGCTTCCAGAAATAGACACATGGTTCTGTTTGATTGCATAGATTTAACAAAAAAAGTACACATACATGGACCAGATTTATTTATTTCTCGATAAATTGCAACTCAGGACTTCCCCTTGCAACACGTTCTTACTTTGCAGAACATAGCCTTTGAAAAACATCTTAAGTGTATTACCTGTATGCAAGATTTTAGAAAGGGTGATTTGTACTCTGAGATAAATAGGAAAGGAATGCATCGAATACTCCTATGTTTTGGCAGAATATCACCAACCCCCAGCAACATCAACTGAAAGAAACTCTCATGTTCCCTGGGTGTTTGGGTAGGTTGAAAGAATTTGCACTTGAGAGCTAGATGTACTTGGATTTTCATTCTATCCCTGTTCATAACCATGCATCTTTGAACAAGTCACAGTATTTCTCTGAGCCTGTTTCCTCATTTGTGAAATGTGGATAATAATTCTAGCTTCCCTTTGTCGTGAAATTCAAGAAATAATACATCATCAGATCTTGGAGTATGGTAAATGCTTAATAAGTGTTTATTTGCTTCTGTCTTCATCATGTTCTTCCTTAGGACCCTGAACTTGACTTTATGGCTGCCTTGGATCTGTTACGTTTAATGTAGTCCTGTCCATGAACTTCGTCTTCTACGCGTGACATCTTATTTTGATGTTTCAGGCACAAAGGGAGCACAGGATAGATACGGATCTCCCTCATCACATACTTGCCTGATGAAATACAATGAGACCACTCAGCACATGGACTTCCTGGTCTTTCCTCTGCCCCCAAGCACTAGGGAAATGCCAAGTTAGCCTGCATTTGAACTAACTTCAGCGCTTTCTCTTGGCATCAATTATTTGAACTGCGTTCTTTCAGACCTCATTGATTTTGAAGTCAATTCTCTTGATGCAGAATTGCCTTGCCTAGTTATTTATACAAATCGCTCGATTTGGTTGGTGGAGCCACACTTCAGAACAGAGCAGCGTGAAACTGTGCAGAACTTTAAACTCGACAAGTTAATAATGAATTAAAGTCCCTTGCCATACATGAAATCTTAGAGGTAGAAAATCCTGGAGACATTGAAGACAATAAACTTATTTTGCTTATGAGGAAGTTGAGGCCTAGGGAACTAAGGGGATTTGCCCAAGATCACATGGCTTATTAATAGCAAAATCAGGACTGAAATCCATATTCTTATTCCCAGGTTTGAGTTTCCTGTAAAACTGTGTTGTCCTCGTGGAGATACGTGATCCATCGTGCCATATTTCAAAGGAAAAGGAATAATATTTTGTCTCCACTAGAGTCCTTAGGAAGAAATCCAAACTTTTTTTTTTAAGTAGCACCAACTCTACTGAAAGAGAAACTTAATTCTTTTTTTTTCTATTTTTTGGGAAAGAGGAAGCTATTTCCCTCTTCAAAATATCTGTTTGTTTTAGTACAATTGTTATTATTTTCCACCTTTCTTCCACGTTGTTCCTGCCATAAATCAGAACAGCCTCGTCAGTTCTCCCCTAAACATTTCTCTTGGTCCCACCCACCACTGCCTTTTCCACTATCAGCACTCCAGTCCAGGCCTGTAGCTCCTCAAGTTTGCATTACATCAGAGGAGCCTCCTAGTTATTTAAACACCTGCATTCTTTTGTCCTGCTTCATTCTAATCTGAACACTGCCTCCGACTTAAGGTACCACTGACATTAATCATTAATGGTATCATCATCTTTTCAGTGTCATTTCATACAGTTCCCCAGTTCAGGCAGACACCAATTCCTTCATCTCACCTGCACTCAATTCAGAAGGCAGGTCTTGCAGGATCTTTGCAGCTACTCTCTGGATTACTCTCCCAGGTTCTCCTGCTCTCCATCTGTTGAACTGGCTCCATCCAAGCCACTGTCTGTGTGTGCTTTTCCTGATCCTCTCTGGCTGCTGATTTTGTCCCATCTGATGCCATGGAAAGAACCTGACATGAGCACTGAGAGGACCACCCACCACCTTCCGTACACTGACTGTGAGGGCTTTAGCGTGCGGCTTAGGCCACTCTGAATCTCAGCTTCCCTGTCCGAAAAATTGGGGATCATAATCGCCTACCTTATCTCTCTTATGGCTGTGTAAACATTAAATGAGAAAGCCATTGCTAAAATGTCTTGCACACACAACCCGTTCTTCAGTTACCTTTCTTTTTGTGCTCACACTCTTGAGACACATCCTCTATGACTGCGGTCTGCAACCCCCGGTACTGGTCCATGGCTTGTTAGGTACTAGGCCGCACAGCAGCAGGTGAGCGGTGGGCAAACGAAGCTTCATCTGTATTTATGGCCACCCCATAGCTCACATCACCACATAAGCTCTGCCTTTGTCAGATCAGCAGCAGCCTTAGATTCTCAGAGGAGCACGAACCCTACTGTGAAGTGCCTGTGTGAGGGATCTGGTTGTGTGCTCCTTATGAGAATCTGATGCCTGATGGTCTGAGCTGGGGCTGAGGTGGTGATGCTAGTGCTGGGGAGCAGCTGCAAATACAGATTATCCTTAGCAGAGGCGTTTGACCTGCACAATAAATGTGATGCACTTGAATCATCCCCAAATCATCTCCCCCACCCCCATCTGTGAAAAAATTGTCTTCCATGAAACCAGTCCCTGGTGCCAAAAAGGTTGGGGACGCTGCTCTATGATACGGTGCACACCACTATGCTCACAGCGCCAGGATGGTGAGTGGCCCGTTTGTGGGGCAGCTCCTGTTCTTACACTTTTTCTGGGGCAAGGGGAAGGTGGTCACAGAGAGGACCCCTATCTCCTCAGTAGGTGAGCTTCACTTCTTTTCCTTTGTGATCTGTGTTCCCACAAATTAGAGATACAGTTGGTTTAACAAATGCCCTTCAAGAAAAATGCATGCATTTCTTGGAGCATTATAGAAAATTGGTCCATTTATTTTTTATAAGCATAGTAAAATTTTTATTCAAGTTATAACATAAATACAGAAAAGGACACAAATCCTGGGATACAGCTCAATGAATTTTCACAAAACAGATACACCTGTGTAACCAGCACCCAGATCACAACTTGGGATATTTCCGTCAATCTAGAAGCCCCTCTCAGGCCCTCTCCTAGTCACGAATTCCCCTAAAGGTAACCACTGTTTTGACATCAAATGGGATAGATGAGCTCGGCCTGTTCGTGCATATTTTACACAGGAACTCGTGCGGCGTGCACACTTTGGCTATGTCTGTTAACACTGTGAGGCTCAGCCTCAAGTTTAAGTCATTCGTTCTGTTTGCTCTATAGGCTCTCACTGTGTGTGTATATACTTCTGTTTTTGATGGACATTTAAAAAGCTTGAATTTGGGATCATTAGGATTGTCCATGAACATTTGTGAACATGTCTTTTGGTGAACGTATGTACGATTTCTGTTGAGTGTAGTCCAACTGGGGTTCATTGCTGTGTCACAGTGTTGGCACATGTTCAGCTTTGGTAGAGAGTGCCAGTCTTCTAAAGTCACTGTGCCAACTTACCCTCCAAGCCACAAAGGGCCAGTTCCACATCCTCACCCACGCCCAGGACTCTCTGTTGTTTTTATTCTAGACAATTAGGTGGATGTGTCATAGTATGGTGTTGTATTCTAATTGACATTTCCCTGATGACTAATGAAGTTCAGCACATTTTCATGCATTTATTGACTATTTGGCTACTGAATTTTAATTTATTTATTTATTTTCCCTTTTAATTTTAGTTGGCATGTAATAATTGTACATATTTATGGGACACCGAGTGATATTTCGTTACCTGTATACAATGCATAATCATCAAATCAGGGTAGTTAGCATATCCATCACTTCAAACATTTATCATTTCTTTGAATTGTGAACATTCAAAATCTTCTTCTCTAGATTTTTGAAAATATGCACCAAACTACTGTTAACCATATTCACTCTACAGTGCTACAGAACACTAGAACTTACTCCTCCTATCTAGCTGTAATTTCGTATGTACTATCTTTTGTATGAAATGCCTCTTCAAGTCTTGTGCCCATTTTTCTTTTATGCTATCTCACTTTTTAAAACTTACTGCTTTATAGGAACTCTTTATATTTTATGGATATGACTCTTTTGTCAGATTTTGTATTTTCCATATTTTCTTCGTGTCTCAGTTTTAACTTTTTACTAGCTTAAAGGTATCATTTGAGAAACAAAAGTCCCTATTTTTAATATACTCCTAGTCATCTTTTTTTTTAGTTATGGTTATTCCTTTAAGAAATTAAAAAACTTTGCCTCCTTCAAAATCCTTAAGATGTTTACCTAGGTTTACTTCCAAAAGTTTCATTGGTTTACTATTGATATTTGTATCTTCAGGCAATCTGCAATTGATTTTTTTCAATAACTAGAGGTAAAGGTCAAGATTTATTTTCCCATGTGAATAACCAACGAACCGAACACCATTTATTAAAAATACAATGGGGAAGGGTGATAAGGTGGGGATTTTTAGAAAGAAATACTTCCATCGAGGACTTGTAGAAATTTCAGAGGGAGGGTGGGGGAACAAAGAGACAATATGAGGGTAGTAGGAATTCATGAGAAATGGCCCAAATTGATAAGAAGGGGCAAAGCACAGGAGGTGGCTTTTTTTTTAAGTTCTGTCTCGCACATATTAGATCCATGACGCATATGTGTTCAGTGTCCTGGGACACTCGTTTTGGTGGTGCCCTGATCATAGAGGTGTAGCGGTGCCCTCAGTGCTAGAGTCCAGGCCTTGCCTCCTGGACCACTGGGAGGCACGGCCACGGAGGCAGGTCTCTCGCCTCAGGGAGGGAGCAGCGGGAAAGCGCTCTGGGTCATTTTAGTGCTTACACTAGCTACTGATTGGCTTAGGGCTTGAATATAAAACAATAAACTATTTAGTAGACCTACCAGAGTTCCTGCTTGGCCATAACGTTTCCCACACCGTTGATGGACAGCTGCTCAAGCAGCTCTGGGCCCTCAGAGACTGACCCACGGTGACAGATCAGATCCACAGTGAAATCGCCCGCACAGCAGGGTGGCATGGTGTCAGAATCAAATAGATGTGTTGCCAAGCAGTTTCCTTCTTGGCATAACTATACTCCAGACCGTGGAAGGAAAGGGAATTCCCTTAAAAACTGAGCTCATCTCTCTAACACCATAATAAGCCAGTCTCTGTCCTTCCACAGAACTTGGCCAGCTCCTGGCTTTCAAATCAGGCATCCTCACTGTTTCAGCGTCAAGGGGGCAGGTGTGTGGATGCCCTAGGAATATGTGAGAAAGGTCTACATTATCTTCTCTAGACCCCTTGTTCGCTGACCGAAAGAGGGTTCTACTGGTAGTTGGGAATCCAGAACACCGGGCGTCACTTTCTTAAGAGCAATGCTTGGTGCATTCCCCATAGTAGCGGTCAGCCTGGCGCTTCACTGCAGTGCAGGTTTCTGGACCCTTTGGCTGGCTTTTTCTGGTGAGGGGGACAAACTGAGCTTAAAGACGTTAAATTACTGGCTCATGAGCATCCAGCTGGCAGTGGGCACAGGCCACAAACCTCATTTTTTTCTTTCAGATCAGCTCCACAAAATCTCATAAATTATTATATTTCCCTTTTAGTTTAGCAAGAGGAAAGCAAAACCACAGCCTCCTTCAGCAGTACCTTGTTTTAATGTTTAATTATCCATAAAGCCAGAAAGACTCTTTTGTCTAACTAAATTCTATCAGTGCCATTGAAGTGCTTGTCCTAAGTTCTTTTCTAAAAAAATTGTGGTAAAATATGCATAACATAAAATTTACCGACTGAACCATTTTTAAGTTCAGTCGTGTAAAGTGCATACACGTTGTTATGCAGTCGATCTCCAGGACTCTTTCAATCTTGCGAAACTAAAACTCTGTACCCGTTAAGCAACAACTCCTGATTCCTTCTCCCCACAACCCCTGGCAACCAACCTTCTGCTTTCTGTCTCTGTAAATTTGACTGCTCCAGATATATCATATGAGTGGAATCATACAATATTTGTCCTTTTGTGACTGGCATATTTCACTTAGTACAATATCCTGTCTTCCAGGTTCATTCACATTGTAGCATGTGTTAAAATTTCCTCCCCTTTTAAGACTGAATAATATCCCATTGTATGCATAGACAAATTTTTTAATCCATTCCTCCATTGATGGCCACATGGGTTGCTTCCACCTTTTGGCTATTGTGAGTTCTCTTTGAGTTCTTTGGAGAGGAAGTGCAAATGTGCTGAAACCACCTTGTAGTAATCTTTAATTTGCTTGTGAAATCCCTTCTCATCCGTGTCTTCCTCAGGACAAAACAAATAAGCTTCTCTAATTTTTCCTTATAATATTGGTTTCTATCCATTTCCCCACCCCCATACCTACTGTAAATGTCTCTAAATCCTGTTCAGTATTTAGAAGTGAAGTTGGAACAATCTACTATGCTTAGCCTGGAAATTAAGTCCTGCTAAGATCTACCCCTCCCAGAAATTCAACCACCCAGTTGAATTTCTCACCCCCACTGTCAGCTGTTCTGTCTTCAGGCAAACCTCATGTGTCTTCTCACTGCACACACCTTTGGTATTTCTACAAACCTTTTATTACATAATACCAGAATAGATCTTTCACTACCCATTCCGAGCCCAGGCCCTTACACAGAGCAGAGTCACAGTGTGTACCTTATGCTGGTAAGGAAGAGCAATTTCCAAGTTCGAGCTAGACACATTGAAATGCAGCCTTCTAATTTACATGTACATTCTGTTTTATGTGATAGATGAGCACTTTTTTGAACATGAAAACCCAAATTGCAATAAGAAAATGTATAAGGACATTTAAAAGGAGATTGCAATTTAAGGAATCCTGTTGCGAGTCCTTTTGCAAAGCAAACATTCTCTACAACGTAAGCTTCATTAAGATTTTCATTTGTCATTTCTTTCTTTTTGCAAAAAGTAGCTTTCAGGTAGCTTACAGTTAAACCTGACTCCCCAACCCCACCCCATGCTACATCAGTTTTCCTCACCCTGCAGGTGACAATCATTAATGTGTTTTCCTTTTGAAATCCTATTTTAGCTGTTTCCTCATGAAACTCTGCTTCTTTTGGATAACTCTTTTCCCTACTCTACTGAGATTATTTAAAATATGGGATTTTTTCCCCAGAGGCCTTAGCAGGGTTTCCTCTGGCACAGCATGATCTGTAGCTTCCGCCTCTGAGGATGGTTTCTGAGCATCTTTCCTCCTCCCAGAGACAGGCCAGGCAGAAGCTCCCACACAAAGTATGTTATCTCTATTTTACTGGCTAAAATTCAAGGAAAAGTAGTTAAAAGTCCAAGATTATAGGAAAGGAAACAGGAATGCTGAGGTTTTTTTTTTAATCAACAAATACTTCTTACCACTTCAGTGTATTTGGTGTTTGCTTTTACAGCCCAAAACTTTTCCACACATTTGATCGGATTTCTTTCGCTGAGAAATCCCTGCAATCTCTGGATAGATCTCCTGGCTCGTCTTACCCAGTACAACCCACCCTTCCAAATTAGGTTGGCCTAGCCAGCTTCTCTGTTCTATGATAAGGGTCACCCAGGGATGCGTTCTGTGAATTCACATCTCACGGTGGAATCGGCATTGCATGGGTGGCAGTTACAGTGTCTCCCTTGTGTCAGCACCAAACTCCCCAGTCTTTCCTTCCTCTTACCCAGACCTTCAGGGATATTTAAGGGATGGGGAATAAGGTACGTTAAAAGTTATTTTGAAAAAGGAATTGCAAATTTCTTTAAAAAATAAAAAATCCAGCCACAGAAGTCAAATATCTAATTATCACTTGCTCTTCCAAATAAAGCAAAGCTAACCTGACTGAAATTACCAGAGAAAACAATAATAAGAGAAAGCCCACATCACTAAAACTAAGGACATCTCAGTGCCACCAGATTGCCACAAAGACTAAAGAACTTGTGCCAGATACACTGCAGATGGGAGCCGAATATTGACAAATCTATCTGTGTGATGTCAGTAACTGACTTTAAAATAATCCAGTTGGTCTGGTGGGGGAGAAGAAATGGGCAGGCTTATGGATGAAATTGGCCATCAGTTATGCATTTTTGATGCTGGATGTAAAGTACTCCAGATTCATTTTACATTTTTTTCTATGTTTGTGTGTGTTTCACTTTGTCCACAATATATATTAGTCAGCAAATAGCGTGTGTCGGGGCGGGGGCGGTAAAACCATAGGGAGCCAACAAAGGCAAACTCCCAGTACACAAAGCCTGTCCTTTTATCACAAATGCAAAATAGAAACTAACCACAAAATCATGAACAAAAATAACAAATCAACCATCGTAATTAAAAATAAATACAACCCTAGATAATGCCTGGGTGAAAAGGGAAATCAGACTTACAAAGTGAAATTGCTAAATGTCCACAAAGTTATGACAATGACAACAGTACGTGTCAAAACTTACGGAATTTGACCAGTCTATACTAAGAGGGAAAATAACAGCCTCAAAATGCTTTTGCTCCTTGAGAAGAGAGGTTGATAATAAATGAAGCAAGCATTCAGTGAAATACGTTTGAAGGAGAACAACAAAGCGTAGCTAAAAAAGTAACTAAGGGGGAGGACATTAAGAAAGCCAAAATGCAAATCGTTGAATTAGAAAGGATCATCTAACCAAGAAGGCAGAAAGAAAAGCAAAAACACAAAATTAAAGAGGTATAACTATAACTGTAGCTATTCACTGGATGATTTTTAGAAAAATATTAATTGCCAAAATTGACACAAGACAAGGCAGAGGATTACAATAGACCAATATGCGTACAAGAAAGTGAAAAGATATTTGAAGATCACACATCCCTTCCTACCCTGACTCCCAAAAGTGCCGGTGTTAGATGGCTTTGAAGGTGATTCCCATCAAACTCTAGAGGAATAGAAAATTATTTTTTTACTTAAACTTCTATAGGACACAGAAAAATATGAAACATTTCTCAACCCCTTTTCTTCATGGAATAACTCGTATTCTAACAATTGATTAAGCTATTGAACAAAAGAAAAACTACAGGAACATCTCATTTATGAATATGGATGGAAACTCCAAACAAAATAATGACAAATCAAGTTTGGCATGGTATATTAAATGTATTGTATATTAAATATACCATCATCAAATGGAGTTTATTCCAAGAATAAAAGTGAATCCAATATAAGAATATTTAAAAGTTTGATTCTTCTTATCCATTGATCAAAGGGCAAGATACACTGCCATTGTGATAAAGTCCCAAAATACATTTACTCTAATATCGATCCAAGCCATATCTATTATATTTCTTACAAAATGTGGAATTAGAAAGATAATGCCTTAGTATTGGAAAATGTATGTAATAAATAGTGCCTTTTATGGCAGTACACTTAGGTTGGAAGAGCAAGTAGGTTTTCTCTCTCCTGCTCATATTTTAGCTTGAGGCCCATTATTAGTAGGAAAGCATGCTTGAACAGAGAAGCAGTATCTGCTTTATCAAGACTCCAGTGGGATTTTTTTTAACATAAGTAAATGATTTACCATTCATCAGGAAGAATAAACAGACAGGAATGGTCAGGAACATGTTGAACCCTAGGGAGTTGGGATTTACTTTGGCATACATGAAAATACACTGTAACATGATAATAACTTATAATTGGGCCAATGTAGAAAGGAACCAAAATATTTAGAATATGATAATTATGGCATTTAAAATCATTAGATAAAAGGTGAATTATTTAATGTATTGTCAGTTACAGGAAAATTTATCAGGAATTATGAAGATAAATATTTTGTGTATAATAATATGCTATGATAGTGTGTTAAATATAATTGCTTAGTTTATAAGAAAACTACAGGAAGGGCTCAGCTTAATACTAGCTCATAGCACTATAATTATGTTTATGACAATATTCTAATTCACCTAAAGAATTTGACCAAGGTTATTTTCTTATAGCATTGTGGATTAATAATAATCAAAAAATTAAAAGTTAACGTAGTACTTATCGGGTGCCAGGCAGTTTTCTAAGCTGTTGAGGTATAATAACTCATTTAATCATCACAACAATCATGAGACAGGTAATATTTTTATTTTCCATTCAATACACGAGAAACCTGAGGCGCAGAATGGTTATGCGACTTTTCCATGGTCAGCAAGTGGAAAAGCTAAAATTGCAACTCAGGCGGTCTGGCTCCAGAATGTATATTACACGGCCTCTCCTTGCAGTGAGCTATCTAAATAGGGAAGGCGTTCATTCTTCTGGCTCTGCCATGCCTTCTTGCTTTTCTCAGGGACCCACAAGAGGACCTCAGAGAAACGCGTATCTTGCTCTTTCTACCTCGCGTGAAGGTGCCTTCAAGTTTCGGGTGGAGAGTGTCTGCCCTCCAAACCTCAGCTGGGATGTTAAGGAACCTGAGTTCCGCTCAGCTCTGAGGGCCGCTTGCAACTTTGCACGTGTCTGCCCCTGCTCGCAGGAGTAGGAGGGAGCGGGATCAGCAGCGTCGGCCTTGGGAGGTGTGGCCAAAGGCACGACCTTCTGACCCCCTTTGGTTTGCTTGCTCTTCCCAGGGACCTGATGCCGAGAACCCTGGAGGGGCAGATCACCATGGAGAAGACGCCCAGCTACTTCGTGACGCGGGAGGCGCCCGCGCGCATCTCGGCCATGTCCAGGGACACCAAGCTCATCGTGGTGGTGCGGGACCCGGTGACCAGGGCCATCTCGGACTACACGCAGACGCTCTCCAAGCGGCCCGACATCCCCACCTTCGAGAGCCTGACGTTCAAGAACAGAACGGCCGGCCTCATCGACACGACGTGGAGCGCCATCCAGATCGGCATCTACGCCAAGCACCTGGAGCACTGGCTGCGCCACTTCCCGCTCGGCCAGATGCTCTTCGTGAGCGGCGAGCGGCTCATCAGCGACCCGGCCGGCGAGCTGGGCCGCGTGCAGGACTTCCTGGGCCTCAAGAGGATCATCACGGACAAGCACTTCTACTTCAACAAGACCAAGGGCTTCCCCTGCCTGAAGAAGGCCGAGGGCAGCAGCCGGCCGCACTGCCTGGGCAAGACCAAGGGCCGGCCGCACCCGGACATCGACGGCGAGGTGGTGCGCAGGCTGCGCGACTTCTACCGGCCCTTCAACCTCAAGTTCTACCAGATGACCGGGCACGACTTCGGCTGGGAT
>CAUYRT010080532.1:0-25174 GCA_963574885.1 Lepilemur ruficaudatus
AATATTGTTAAAATGTCAATATTACCTAACGTGATCTACAGAATAAATGCAATCCCCATCAAAGTACCATCATCATTCTTTAGAGAAAAAAAAAAAAGTTCTACAGTTATAATAATAAAGGGGAAAATTTACTTATGTCCAGCAACCGAAATGCTAATTCTGTGGGAAGGACTTGAAATGCAATCGTGTCAGAGGACAGCTGTGTTGAAAGACTAGGCACAGGCTGCACCAGGAGCTGGTCTTTCTCCCGTTGGTAACGCCAGCTGGTCTGAGCTGCTGAGAGCTCTCTGGAAGGAGGCCCCAGCCTCGGCTTTCAAGCTTCCATTCACACTCATGGTGTTTTATCTTCCAGCTTCTCATTTGAGGATGATACTGTAATACATAGCAGTTCCATTTGAGACTCAGCCTGGGTCAGTTACAACTTTCCCATTAGGTCCTGAGTCAATAATAACTGCATGCCAAACACTAAAATATATCTTGGAAAGGGATTGTTATAAGCAAGGCATGGTTTCCTGAAACAAACTCTGCAGAATCGGCTATGGCAAGGAGTGTGAGGATCTGCTCAAAACACCCCACGCAGATGTCATTGACGGACCCAGAGCCAGGCGTGAGCTACAACACCCACATTGTAAGGGCGGGGGAACCTGCGGCCTTGGGGCCACATGTGGCCCTCTGGATCCTTGAGTGGGGCCTTTTGACTGAATCCAAATTTTATTCCTTTTAATAAAAGGAATTTTTTTTCTGTGAAGTTTGGATTTGGTGGAGGGGCCACACTTGGGGATCTGGAGGGCCATGTGTGGCATTGAGGCCACAGGTTCCCCACCCTTTTACAAAATTTGTCCACTGGAACTATTTTAGGACCTACCTATAAGTCTGTAAAACCTTGGGTTAGTTACTACAAAATTTGGGTTGATATAAATTTATATAAAATCCTTACTTTGAGAAAGGACATAATTACATGGAACAAGCAGTCTACAGAATATCATACACTGGAAGTTAAAATTTAAAAAAAATGATTTAAATGGCCTAAAGCTGTCAGGAAAATGCAAATCCTAACACTGAGATAGGTATAACAAGACCTTCTAACTCTGCAACCAAATTGTCCAACATATGGATTGGAAGTAAGTTACAAATGCTCAAAAAACCACCTTACACATGTTTTCCCCTGCTCTGCTATTACCACAGCCAGTCTGGCTTCTTCCAGGTTTTATCCTTTATTTGAAAAAAGTCAGAATGACTATTTTAAGTTAAATACAGTCTAAGTTCTCTTAAATAGTTGCACATAAATTTTGTCTCTCTCAAGATATGCTAAGCTCTTTACGGACAAGAACTATAATTTTTACTCTTCTTAGTGAATATACGGTCTATAGTTGATGTGCAAAAAAAATGCTTATTTAACTGAATTAAACAAAGGCGTCTGTGTCCCTCTAGGGTCTGAGCCAGAGAGGGAAATTACACTGAATACTGGAGACACCACTTTCATGCTTTGTGGCAGAAGTTCCCTGAGGAAGCTTAAACAAATTAAGCCTCTCCCATATTTCCAATTAAAGAAACTTAGGTGCACACTCATCATTTGGAGAACCAAATGACGGACTTCTTTTTAAAAAATAGAGCGATGAACTCTCTTCTTCTCTGATCATTCTAAGAGAATGAATAGAATAAGGGTCCCTCCCATCAAAGATGGAACATTACAGAGGATAACACAGACCACATGCACACACAAACACAGATTTTGAACACCAAAGACACACACAGCAATATGTTTAGGCTTTAATAACTTGTACTTATGTAATTTAGGGTTTTTGATTCCCAGTTTAACAATAGTGCTGCTACTTACACAGACAGAACGAAATCTTTAAAATATTTGTAGTTTTTCAGAGTGTGGTCGCTGCAACACTCTCTAGTTCACCTACAACTTGTTCCTTGTACCAGACTCAACAAGATACATCATGCCTGCCTGGTGGACATCATGCACTTTAGATTTGCGTAACACTTGATTAGAACAAATGTCTATTCTTTCCCTTTGTATCTCGTGGTTCAGTTAATTATCACTTCTTGGCATGTTGTCTCGCTTAGCACTAAAAAAGGAATCAGATGATTTTATTAAATCAGTTAAAGCCAAAATGGTTCTTATCCTTAGAACGATAAGCCTTTCTTATTGACTTTAAAAGGAAAAATGTAGAAGAATTATAAAATTTTAACATTCCTAATGTATATTTTGTATATCATATCTTGTTCCTTAAATAAATGACTTAGGAGCTCTCAGCACTCTGTATATGTATTATCAACAAATATTTACTGTCTTTCCTGAAGTCAGTGAAGAAAATATATTCTGCAATGTCTATACTGATAGTAACAGGTACCCTACAATTTTGACCACTTTTGCAGTCCACAAAAGAGAGATGGGGGAGAGAGAGAGATGCAGTAATAATTAGTACTGCCCTTAATTATTTTTAGTTCCTCCCCTTGTAGAATTGTACTGCTGACTCGCATTGGGTGGATGAAGCCACGTAATTGTTCTACTCTGCCAGTTGTGAATAGTATTGACATGTCACGTATCGGCCAAATGGTGATTGCTAACACAAGACTTCCCAGCGTTCTCTCTCCCTGTGACCTACAGCTGGCAACTTTCAAGAAGGTGACAGCTCCCTCAGCCTAGTCTCTGAGCAACAAAAATAAGCAGAGCTGTGCTGAGCTGCACCGGCATATATCATGTCTGAGAGCAGACTGCTGTTTTCCGGCACTGAGATTTGGGCCAGAAATTGGTCACTGCAGCAGATCATGGCCTATCCTGATACCACAAGGCTGCCCTGGACCTTGTCTGGTCTGTTGTGGGGTGAGGCCCAGGACAGGGCAGGGCCCTCAGAGGCAGCTGTGAGAGGTGTCCCCAGCTGCCCCTGCCCATCGAATGTGAGCTTCAGGCTGCCAGGTTAGCAGGGACTGGGCTTGGCTTTAATGGTCTGAATTAGCATCTTACTGCATTTTACAAGGGTAGCCCCAAGTCAGACAGAGGAATTCACCTCTTTGTGATGATGTCGACCAGACTGGGGCCCTTTATCTGAGAGGCTGGTAGATGCTTATCATTTCAGTACAGTGGAAGGAAACCTCATGATTTGAGTTTCTAATTCTTTCATCCAGAAAAGCATCGAACGTATTCCTCTCTCTACAAACAGGACTCCAACTAAACTGCTTCAGAGAAATGGTGAACATAAAAAGATTTCGCAATACTCCTTGGCAAGCTATTTAACACTCTTGATTGCCAGTAAATTCTTCTTAATGTCTAACTTAAATCACTCTGTTATAATTTAAAGCCATTTGCTAGTGTACTTGATTTTATGGAATTTAAAACTGCCCTAAATGTTATCTGAGTCTACTAATTCTATTCTATTCCTAAAAGGCTACATACAAAGTAGTATAGAAAACTACATAATACAATATTTTTTAAAAATAAATAATGGAGGAAAAGCGGTAGAATAAAAAGAAAAGTAGGAGGAATGAGTTGAAGGAGCCCACAAAGCCAGGTGCAGCAGACACTAAGCTCTGTAACTTTCAGCATCCAACACAACAAGGAAGCGTGTCCAGCCGTAATCGCCGCCTATGTGCCCCCGCGCAGAGACTCGCAGGCGCACATAGCATCAGGGAGAGAAGAGCCTGCTCTGGGATCCACCCACTTGGCTTCAGATCACGTCCCGCATGCATGGAAGGTGGCCCTGCCATGGCCACCCCTCCCCAAACCCACATAACACAGGAATTTCTAGAAGGAAGAGGAGTAGACAGATACCCCCTCCCCCCACGCACACTCCCCTCACAGTGAAAGGTACTGTCCTCACAGCAGAGGTTAACTCCCTTTCCAACACCCTCTGGCTACCTGGGGGGCTCCCCAGCCCGCCTCCTTTCTCTAGTCTGTAGGCTAATCACGGGCTTATCGCTCCTCCTGTTTGACTTACTAGAGGATCAGAAAACAAGACAAACAAAGCAAACACAGAGCATAAATCAAGCTAGCTGAGGCCTTAGAATTATGCCAGCCAATCTCTTCCCCACAACCTGAGTCACCCACATGCCTCTGATGTGTTTGGCGTTCCTGAAGTATGCCATGAATAACTGCATGTGTGAGGAACATTCTGACATTCTCTGTCCACTCTCTTCACCCCAGCGTGTGCTGTTTGGAACACGCACTGTCAGACTGAATCCAGCCAGTGGGTGAACACGATGGCTATCTGCATGGAAACTCATGGGGCTTCAACTCCATGAATCCTATATTCTACTGTGGGTTAGTGAACTATAGATCTTGTTCAAGACAACCAAAGAGGCCTTTGATTATATAGCAAATTCCTCTGAAAGCTGCATTTGTAAAGCAGTTTATACTTTGTAGTTTACAGATTATTGAAAACCATCCATTTGGAAAATTTTCAACTGCCATTTTGTTTAAAGATGGAGCCCTCAAACTAAAATTCAATCTAAACTCAGTACAAACATCCTTTAATAGAGTTCCAATGCTTCACCCAAGCCAATCAACTTCTTTTTAAGTTACCATGGAGCAGAGAGAAAATATGAAATACTGAGCATTACATTAAAACAGAGCTCTCCCTTGTCTCTGGTATGGAAGATGACACCGCCAGGTGGCAGTTGACAATGTACTGATGTGCAGTCTTAGTTTGGGGTCCCCCAGCAGCAGACACTGAGACAAAGATTTAAATTCATGTAGTTTACTTGGGACACGATCCCAAGAAACACTGAGGGAGTGGGCGATGGAGATAGGCAAGGAACGAAAGTCGATGAAAGCGCAAATGAACGGTGGACCCCTGAGCGACACTCAGGGCAGACTTTGGGGAAGACAATTCACACTTGCCCCTTTGAGAGGCAAACAACCAAGTTTGTTTCCATGGGATCTCTCTTCTCACGTGTCGAGGGTCCCCTTCAGGCTTCTGCTCCGCGCACGGGGAAGACTGACCTGCAGGGATCCAGGCAGTGGCTGTTCAAGGTTCCCCCATGAATTCACATTTTGTGTCATCTTCTGGGCCACAGAAAGAAAGCACGCTGCAGTTAGCTGAGTCAACCTCTTTTCACCCGCTCCTTCATATTTGCAACTTTAAAATTTCTTCTCATAAACCAATTTCAATCTTATCTGAATATTCTCACAAATGTCCTTTAATTTGAACTGACGGTATTCCCACATCCAAGCACTAACCAGGCCCAACCCTGCTTAGCTTCCGAGACCAGCCATCAGGTGTGCTCAGGGTGGGATGGCTGCTGTAATATTCCACCCCAGACACTTTCTCACATGTCCCAGGTGTTTGCTGATAGACCCGGATGCTGCAGGAAAGCTGGTCCCTGCGCAGGCACGGGAGGTTGTCAGTGCACCCTCCTCACCTTGGTGGTGCAAAGATTTCTCTTATGATTCCTGTTTATCACCTTCTGAGGATACATTTACATCCTTACATTTTGATTTCCTTCTTTGACCGTTACTGTTTACTTTTCCCCACTAACTTGCCTTCTATGTAGAATAGCATTTGGATGTATAAAGATGTGTTTATGATCTATGTACAGGGCACTTTACAT
Organism: Lepilemur ruficaudatus; assembly: GCA_963574885.1. NCBI lineage: Eukaryota > Metazoa > Chordata > Mammalia > Primates > Lepilemuridae > Lepilemur > Lepilemur ruficaudatus. The sequence goes on from CAUYRT010080532.1 coordinate 5,560, forward strand.
GCTTAAACACATCGGGTAAAGCAAGAGGACCCTGTTATCTCTTCAAGTCTGAAAGATAAATTGGGGAGGTATGAAATGCACTTTATAGAAACAGAAACAGAAACTTACACAGATTAAGCAAATGGCCCATGCCCTCCTTGAGGCTGCGTGACCTCTCTACTCACCACTGATTCCTTCCAAGTCCTTAAGGCAGAAACAGCATCAATTTTTACACAATTTTTCCAAAGAATAGAAAACAAGAGACTATCAACCAGCTCATTTTATGAAATCAGTATAAATTTTATACCAAAACCTAACAAGTATATATTCCTTTCCAGTAAAAGGGAAATTTACACACTAATCTCTCCCATAGACAAAGATGTAAAGATTTTAAACAACATATTAACAATTTAAATCTAGTGTTAAAAAAGCATAATAGTGTGCTGCTTTTTAATTTTGTTTCCTCTTCAATGTCAAGTTTAGATTTCTTATTGTGTTAATGGACTACTGAAGGACGGATGAACTGTAGTTTCTTATATCAGAAGATGCATGTTATTTAAGCGCATCAATGAATTTCCTATACATACTCTTTGGATGCATTTAAATAAACTATTACAATCTCCATGCCTTCTGTTTCAAATGTTCCCAAATATTTCATAATATATCATTGACTAGGGCATGCATTTGAAAGATGTCTCCAATCTTGACCACTTTCTCCTTTAGATTATGCAAGAAAGCTGAACCTGCAGAGAGATTAGAACTCTTCCCCAATGGACAGTACACCTGACACCAGCCGTACTGACCTTAGCTTTTGACCTGAATAATCTCTTGAAACTATATTAGTTTTCTTTTATTATAGACAGCACCATCTGTGGCAAGTGAAGTATGTTTTTTTTCCAGGTTCAGATCAAGTGTTTACTCAAATTCCTAAGGCAAGCACGCTTAGACACTGCTCATTCCCATGCATTCACTAACATGAACCTTTGCGTGTGTGCTTTGCTTTTGACAAAGCCCCCAGGTACATCTTCTCCTCTCCTTTGGCCGTGCCCAGCCCCACCTACCCCTGTCCCAAGTGTCCTTCCTTCCCCATGATGCTTTACAAACTGAAAGGAAGACCAACTGGGGGAGTGGTTTGTCCACAGAGAAGTGTTGATAATGTTACAGCAAAAGCCCAGCTGCCTATATTTCCCTCCCTACCCATGGAGACACTTTGATTCTCAATAATTAGCTAGCTCGTATATTGTTAAATATTTTGTTGATTTTTAAAATATAGGGCATATCTTTTTTTCATCAGTGGGAAGGAAGCAGTATGCTGAATTTGTAGCAGTTTTCTAATGGCTCATGAAAAATGCCACATTTCAAATGGATAAAATGACATCAAATACTTTGTTAGACTAGTTAGGAGAAATTTTATATATTTTCCCCGGGGGAACTACACAAGCACGATGCCTCTAATCACAGACTTCTGTATTTTATTACCTATGATCAAAACCTCTAAAGCAGGATTTGTCACCAAAAACATATTTGAGACTATTCATGTGTGTGTTCTGCTCTTGTCCCCATCGTCTCATTATTGCAAGATGGTTATTTATAAACACACGTACTATTTTGAGATGATCATGGGAAATTCCATAAGCCACAGGATATGTAAACACTTTTTCTCTGTAATGTGATCCTTGCTCGTTAATTTGATGGTTTATCATGAAAGATGAGCTCCAAGTCTCTCAGGTAACATTTGATAAGGTGTTACTCATCTGTAACAATAAACTGGATATAAATCTCAGTCACAGCATGGAAGTTTCCATACTGAAGATGTATATGAAAACACGTCATAATATATCCGTATCCCCACACACAGAAACACATGTGAACTCATGCAAGCACAAAGAATAAATTTAATACTTATATCTGAGGAAACTACAGAGCACTCTAAAACACGAGACCACTCCAAGACTGAAACTTTGTCTCTAAGACTGAAACTAATCCATAGAAAATATTTTCCATTTGCATATGTATAAAATGATTACATTTCTATGAAGCTGCCTGTTCTAAATAAACCTGAAGTTTAACATACATTAAAAATACCAACAGGATTAGATATTTTTGAAATTAGAAGAATTTATTAGAAAACCAAAGAAAAAAGATCAAGAATGATTCTGAAAAAGAAAAAAACAAAAAAGGTGCTCATGCTCCCAGAAAATAAGCACGGTATACAGCCATGGTAATTAAATTAATGTGGGTCTCCTGTAAGAGTAAACAAACAGAACAGTGGGACAGAATAAAAACTCATAGGCCCAAATATGTTTGGAACTATTGTATATAATAAAGGAGTTATCCTATATTGAAGGAGAAAAATAAGGATTATTCAGTGAATGATGTTAGGGCAAGTGAACAGCCAAATGGGGGAAAAAATGCAAGCGTGACAGCAACACCAATGTAAAATAGATTAATCATTTAAACAAAAAGGAAAATTTACAAGTACTATGAGAAACACTGGGAGAATTATTTTATAAGCCCAGAGAAGTGAAGGCCTTTAAAAATATGAAACAAATTCAGAAACTACTACAAAAATTGATAAACTTGATTGTGTAAAAATAGTCAATGTCAAAAACGTCATAAATGAAAACAAAACACAAAGGACAAGCTAGAAAAAATGTATTTGAAATTCAACCATAAAGAAAAGACTAATTTTCCTGACATATAAAGAGACTCTATAAACTAATGGGAAAATGAGTGAAGGAGTGAACAGTTGACATGATGAAACCCAAATGATTCTCAAACACATGGAAAGGTGCTCCATTTCGTAATGAGAGAAATACAAATGAAAACTATATGGAAATCTAATTTTTTACCTGTGAGATTAAGAAAGATCAAAATGTTCGACAGTACACACTTTCAGCAAGTACATGCAGGAGCAGACCCTTGTTGGTGAGAACACGAGCTGGCCCAACTGTGTGGAAAATACTTTGATCCTTTCAGTCCTAATTACAACTAACATCTCCACTGACCCGGAAATTCCACTTTTGAAAATGTATCTTACAGATACATTTCTCTACACATAGGAACTGGAATATGTCAGGTTACTCATGGAAACACTAGCAAAATATTGGAAATAGCCTAAATGTCCATCAAGAGGGAATGTTTCAATAAATTGTGTTATATCCAGAAAATGGAGTACTTTCCAGCCATTGGGAAGAGGGAGTGGGGAATGACACTTTGTGTATACATAGGGAAGAAGCTCCGGGAAACACTGTAAAACAGGAAGAACGGAACAAGCAAGGTGCAGAGTAGTGCCGTAGAGGCCTTTCACCTGTGTGTAAAGAAGGGAAGGCGGGACGCAGCGTGTGTGCGTGTGTGTGCGTGTATCTTCCATGTGCACAGCGTAGCTCTTGGGAAGCACACAGACGTGGGTGCGCAGTGGCGGTTGCCTTTGTGGGTCCGACCCAGCTGAGAGGCTGCTTGGAGTGAGGGGAGAGTTTCACTGCACAGTATTTTCTGCTATTTGAACTTCCAGACACGTGAACACATGCTTATTCATCATGTGAGTGCTTTGTGAATACATTAATTTTCAGGAATTCAGACAGATCTATTGTTATAAATCCTAAACACCTGCTTTTACACTTGGTCTTAGCCAAATGGCCAAGAAGCAATAACACCTGCCTTCAAAAATTAATACTTTTAAACTTATGCTGCTGTATAAAACAGCACTGCTAACAAGATAACGAAATTATTGCCATCCAACAACGCGGGTCTCAGGGTAACACAGTCCTTCCCCAATGTGGCAACTATTTACAGGTCTCCCAGGCATCAGCCATTGCCCTAGCTTGTGGGGTCACTAACGGGAGACAAGCCAGATCCCTTGTACTCCAGTTCACGGTACATGCGAGTCCCATTCTGCCTCACTGGCTCCTCCTTTGCAGGGTGCTCCTCTCCCCGAGAACCACCGCAGTGCTCAGGGCTCCTGCCTTGGTGCTTTGCTGTGCACCACAGGTGCTTTCTGCTTTGATTTCAGGGCTTCAACTGCCACTTATATAACAGCAAATGTGTGGCATTAGTGTCCTAGGGCTGCCATAACAAAGTACCTCAAACTGGGTAACTTCAACCACAGAAATTTCTTGTCTTACAGTTTTGGAGCCAGAAACCTAAGATCGAGATGTCATCTGGGGGTAGTTCCTGCTAAGGGTCCTGAGGGACAATCTATGCTTCTCCCCCAGCTTCTGGTGGCTGCTGTTCCCACGGGTGCCCCTTGGCTTGTAGAAGCATCACCCCAATCTCTGCCTCCGTCTTCACATGCTGTTCTCCCTGTGTGCACGTCCACGTCCAAATTTCCCCTTTCATAAGGACTCCTGTCATACTGGATTGGAGACCCACCTACTAGATTATGGCCTCTTCTTAACCAACTACCTTTGCAATGACCCTGTTTTCAAACAAAGTCACATTCTGAGGTTCTGGGGCACTAGGGGTTGAACTTCTACATATGAGTTTCTGGGGGACTTAATTCAACCCACAGCAGATGTTTACAGGTAGCTCAAACCCAGCATATCCGAGCCAAACTCTCGACACCAGCCCTCCCCCTGCCGGTTTCAGTTCCACTCAGAGCCGTTCACATCTCAGTTGAGCAATTTTATTCTCCCAGCCAACACACGTCTCAGAGTTAGTCTTCACTCTTCCTTTAACAGGTAAAAAGGAAGACATATTGAGACATGCTATTAATAAAATGGCTGAATAATCACTGAATCATGGATTCCATTTTAATTCCACTCTCCACTTGTGTTAGGCTGCTGTAAAAGCACTAGACAGACAAGAGCAGACTTCAAATTCAGTGTGCAGTCTCATAAGTAGGTGGTCCCAGGTCCTCGCTTTATAGCTCATAAAATAACTTCCTGTGTAACATTTGTGATTTTTTTTTTAAAAAAAGCTCCATTTTGGCAAATATTTATTGATAGTTTATTTAACAGACATTGGGAATACCAAAGGGGGAAAACAGACAGGGCCCTTTTCCCCACTGAGCCCTGCTGGGGGTTCAGGACACTTGGCACCAAGGCATCATCACAGCGGCTGTAGGGCAGCACACACAGGCCCTCTGGGTAACTCAGGAGGGGAGAGTCTCCACCCCCTGAGAGGAAGCAGGAGATCCGCAGAGGAGCTGCTGCAGGAGTTGGCTTGGGAGGATAAGTGTGTAGTCTGATGGTGGCAGGAGGACCAGCCCACACACAGAGGGGCGTGGCCCAGGATGGCCAGAGCCCAGGCCTCGCAGGGATGCTAAGAAGCTGCGGAGACCACGGGCTGGGCTGGTTGGGTCTTGTGCGCAGCATTTGCTATGCTGGGGAGACCCAGGGGCCACAGGGGAGTTTTATACAAGGGATAAGTATGGCCACACTTTTAGTTTTGAGACATTTTGACATTGGGGGGTACTGGGGATGGCCAGCAAAGGAGGGATTTCTACCTCTCCTGTAGCTCAGTTGTTATCCACTAGATGTATTTTGGTTCCATTCCTCCCTGAGCTAGAGCTGTCTTGTCCGTCTGTCCCCAGAGCCCTCCAAATGCTCCTCAAAGCAGAGGTGTGTGAGACTCAGCCTTTCAAAGTCTGAAAATTTCAATCACACAGGGTGTGAAATCTCATTTGATTTTGTAACTCAGCTTGTATTATTTTCTAGTACTTCTGCCGTCTTCCTCCCTCCCCCTTTGCGGTTAGTCATTCAAGCCACTGTGTTTAAATTATATGAATTAAGAATTATTTGGCTGCATTCCATTCTGAGAACCTTCTGGCAGGGCATCATTTAAAAGCATATATTAGGACTGGTGCCATGTTATGCGAACATGCCTGACGGTTTGGTTCACGCTTTTTCATGTTGCAGCTTATAAGGTTAATTACTTTGAAGAGTGCAGGGCAAGAAGGAAATGCCCGACAGACTGGATCATGTTCACAGGGGAGACTTCTCCCCACACATGCTTCCAGAGACAACCACCAGGGCAAGGGAGGGTTTAAGAACTGGACCACTGAACGTCTTGAATAATAACAATAAAGGAAAATAATCTTATATGCACGTTACGCTTGGTCTCTGTTACAGTGCTAGCCATGAGCAGTGTTTTTGTAAGGATTTGTTTCCTGAACATCAACATGCAAATAATCGATAGGTTCACAAGTTATTAGGAATTCCCTCTAAGTCCAAAGCTATGAAAAGTGCCACAGGCAATGCAGAATTCCTCTGTAATTAGTGGAATCCCACATTGCCTGGAGTGGCGCAGTGTCAGGAATGCTAGGAAGGGCTCACCTGTTTCTTGAAGTCTTCAATTACATTTGTGAAATGCTTCTAACTGCAGAATAGGAGAAATAAATGAGCTCCTCAAAGTTGAAGTTTGTTTGTAGTCTCTAACTACCTACATATCTAGAGAATATCCAGTGAATGTGTTAACACGGAGCATTGGGATAATTCATACAAGAAGGGCGTAGATGCCTACTACGTAGTCCAATGTGAAGGATTTTCAAGATTAGCAAAATGAATGTTCCCCCCGCCCCCGCAGGTCATCATACTCTGTAGAATTCACTGGGAGTTGACAGTAATCAGTTTATGTCTATGCTATCTTCAATGTGATGTTGAACATAATTTTTGAGTTGGAATATGTCATTTACAAATAACTATCTGGGATAGTTATTTGCAAATTGTCATTTTGAAATTGTGGTCCTGTGAAAGTTCGGAAGAAGACTCTATGGGGCTGGATAGATGGATATTGCTTCACTGACAGTCTTGCTGCACTGTGGACACAGCGTCTGTGTTCATCAGAAGGGATCGGCATAAACATGCGGCCCTTTCACACCTTTCATCTACTCAGCCCTTCTCTTGCCTGCTCAGTGACTTCTTCTCTCTGCTTGGCATTCTCACACCCCCATTCATCCAACAACTACTCACCAAACATTCATCCCTCAGTGTCACCCCCACTGCCCCCAAACACCTGCCCTTCTCAGCATTGTCTCCCTCTTGTCCTCTTCCATAGCTTTTCACCATTGCCCTTCCTCCCAGTGTTAGAAGATATGGGGAGGGCAGTGTGTTGAGGGTTGAAGAGTAAGGCCCAGCATCCTTGGGGAGGGCTGGGGAACTCCAGCTGCAGAGCCGCAGGCATGCAGGGGCCACCAGAGGAAGGTAATCACTTTTAGATATTTCTAGGGAGACAGATAAGTCATGCAATTCTTGCTTTCATATCAATCAATGGATGCTCTCTGGTTTGCCAAAGCTGTAGGTTGCCAACTAATTAAAACACATTCAGTGTGACAATATCAAATTGTATTTGGCTAGCTTAGTGCCTAGTACATAATAGATGCTCAATAAACATGGAATGAATGGACAAGTTTCCACTCCAGTGTCTGATCAAAGTCTTATGATGTCATCTGAGAGGTATGATACCCCTAAGTAGAATGAAAAATCCCTGAAAAGGAAGACACTTTGTGTCCCCCCATAGCAAACTGTCATACCATAGACACTCAATGAGTACTTGACCTAGATCAAGGCTCCCATACTTTTTGCATGTCCTGCTTACAATAAATACCATATTCCACACTATTTTACCCTCAGTGTAAGACCATCAGCATCGATGACTCTCTGTAGGAATAAACTATTCTATAAATAGCTATCCCCTTTCCACTTTTTATCTTAAATTTTTCAAAGTTTTGTAACTATCATGGCTTGAATAATATTGCTTATTTCTTGTTTGATGGTAAGATAACGTCAGATGTTTCATGAGAACTCCTGTGCTCAAGGGACAAGGAAAAAATTGCTCTCTATTGCACTTTAGAGAATGTGCAAAACTCAGTGGCTTTATTATTATTATTAACCATTTTACATCTAACAGAAAATATAATGGAAAAAACTTTGTAGAAAAAAAAGACTAGCAATTTCCTTAAATACTATACAAACAAAACATTTTTTAAAGAGCTAGTATTGAATTATGTAGCCTACCAGCAGTATTTTCAACAGTTCCATAGAACAAAGGTCAGAAAATTTCAATATGTCAAGTTTGCTAATTCATATTTTTAGTAAGAAAGGTAACAACGGGCTGTGTGGGGAGGTCAGGAGAGGGAAGAACAACGTTTCTGCAGAAATCAAATTTGTTTCGTTGCCGTTAGCGAGACTCAGCTAGGTAGGCCGTCAAAGGAGAGAAGGCCGCCCCACTGCCTGGGAAACAAACTTCCTCAGAGCAGGGCTCTTCGCACCCTGGAGCAGATCCCGGATCCCGCCCGCTGAGACTGTGCAGGGCGCCTCTCCCTGGGCCCACCCTTTTGTGCCTGCACGTGCACCTCCCCGCGCCCGCCGTCACTCACCCACGAGCCACCATGCAAGGCAGGCACGCTCTCAGCCCCAGCCGATGGCCTTGGCCTCAGGGAGCACATCACCTCCCCCACCCACGGCTGCGAAAGAGGAAACTGAGGCCCAGAAAACTTCCCGGAACTGCCAAAGCACAGGAGCTAGTGACGGGAAGAGCTGGAACAAGCATCAGCTTTCTCAACACCCCACCGACTCCCCCTCCGGAAAACCTCCGTCTGCGGACAGTCACACCTGCTAACCGCCGGCTGCGTGTGTGATGTGAGCACTGCTCCCCTTGAGAGAGCCACACTCCCTGACCTGACCGTCCTCTAAGATCATTAGACAAGGTCGACAGCTAGAACACTCAAATCCCAGGCTTGTCCAGACCCAGGTTAAAACCACTGATGGTTGTGCTGCCTTTGACGGAGCAACCAGGCACAAAGCATGTAAGGCTTTTCAGCGCCTATTTTAAAAGCTGTTTCATTCTATATTGCACATTCTTGGCTCTGAAGAGAAAGCTCAGAGAGCCCAGAGGCGAGGCTGAAGGCCACAGCCTATGCAGCCCGTGCAGCTGGTGCAGCTTCAGGCACGCAGCTCACTCCTGCCCAGAGCAAGCTCCAACCACAGTATGCACGGACTTGGCCGTGGGATGGGTTCTCTTTCACCCTTTTGAACACTTAGCTCAGAGCTACAGCCTATCCCATTTTGCTGCAGAAGCAAGCAGCTCCGTCAAAGGGTGCGGCCTAGGAAGCCTGCAGACCCCAGGACCAGCTGGGGACACCTGCGTCCCTCCCGGCGTAGTGCGGCATGGGAGGGCTACAGTTAATGCCTTTTAAAGCCGCTTTACCTCCTAAGCAGGCCAGGAAAAAGTTCGCACCGCAGAGTGGAGCGCAGAAGCATGGAAGTTCCACCTAAGTGTGAAGGCACTTTGGGGCGGCCGCTTGCCTGCCAACCTGGGACGCTTGCCGGGTGTCTAGTTCTCCACTTGCACCTTCGCTCTCCTCACGTCCTTTGAATGTGTGCCCAGGGCGTGCTTCCTGCTCGTTTCCCGCTCGTTGCCCAGTGTTCTCCTTCCTGCTTTCTTCCTGGGGTCCGGCTGTTCCGTGCCCCTCATCCCTTCTGAGCAGCCGCTACCATGCCTGGGTCTCTCCACGCGCGCATGGGAGAAGTAGGAGGCCCTTTTGTAAACAACATGTGTGTGGCTGCTGTCAAAGTGACAGCTTAGTATGCGGAGTGCTGCTGCTTGCTGAGCAAGGACTCTGCCGGGACTCGCGGCACTGGCTCCGGCCACAGCGGGGCTGCCCCCAGTCCCTGTCTCTTCGTTGTGCCCCTGACCTGAGCCCTCCCGCCCGAGGCCCAGCATAGGCATCCAGAGAGAGCTGCGGGCGGCAGCTCACGGGGTAGGGTCTGCCTGGGACACGAGTGTCAACAACTCTAGAAAGCCCACGAGGAAGAGCGACATCTCACCCCGCCCCCGGGAAGCTGGTGAGGCGTGCTCGGGAGACATGCTTTATTCCAAGAGCCCGCTCCGCAGACGCAAACCCTGGTGCCGAGCGCAGGCAGGAGATGCGCAGCGGGCATCGAGTCCCAGTCCGGGAAACTGAGGTAGCTCCCCTGCTCTCTGTTTAGGACAAGCCGAGAGGTGGGTGGTGTGACACTCACCCGGCAGATGAGCGGGTGGGCTGGACGAGGTCACAGCGCCTGCCCAGACGGAGCCTGGCTCTGAGTCGTGGTCTGCGGGCAGGCAGAGCCCACCGATTCCTGCTGCAGCGCAGGGAGGGCCTCCCCGACCTACTAAAATTGCAATTCCTACATGTGACGCACCGTCAAGATGTTGGGAAGAACGTAAAGGTTCATAAAAGCTGAGAATGAACTTCCAAAAGACACCAATTCTGTCTCAAATTTGTTCCTCAGTATCCTATTCCAAAATAAACCAATGAAGTTCTAGATTGTATTAACATAAAGCATCTCTGAGTGCCCTAAATCATCGGTCCCCAACTTTTCTGGCACCATGGACAGGTTTCATGGAAGACAATTTTTCCAAGGATGGGGGGGTCGGTGGTTTTCGGGTGATTCAAGAGCATTACAATTATTGTGCAGTCAAATCTCTCTGCTAATGATAATCTGTATTTGCAGCCATTCCCCAGAGCTAGCATCACAGCCTCAGCTCCACCTCAGATCATTAGACGTTAGATTCTCATAAGGAGGCACAACCTACATCCCTCGCATATGCAGTTTACAATAGGGTTCCTGCTCCTATGAGAATCTCACTCTGCCAATGATCTGGCAGGAGGCGGAGCTTATGCAGTGGGGAGTGGCTGTAAAAACAGGTGACGATTCCCTTGCTCTCTGCCACTCACCTCCTGCTGTGTCGCCAGGTTTCTAACAGGTCAGGGACAGGGACCAGTCCACAGCCTGGGATTTGGGGACCACAGCACTAAATGATTTGCTCTGGTCATTTTTCCAGAATATTTTCTTAGATAAATGGATAACAGAGGAAATGGAAATCACTGCTCTTTTACTTATTAGAGGGGGAGGAAAGGTTGCTTAAATTTATTATTTAAGCTTATTATTGAATGAGAGGAACTTATTTTATTTTATTGCTTTGCTTAGCTATGTCTTTAATGAAAATTAGCCTCATAGATCACTGAGCATAATTTATGTGAAGTGGTGAGAAATAAACCTGGTTTTGTGTATATTTGGATATATGGCTATAAAACTTGCTTAAAATTTACTTGGCCATAAAATTATTATTAGATTAAAAAATGTACTTTCTTTCTAAACTCCACTGTGCCAAGATGCTCAGGAAGTATTTTTGAGTAAACAGTTAATTCATGCGCAGTGGCCAACTCTGATACACAATTTGCTCTTCACGGTTTCCATTTTCACATGGAACACCTTGTCCCAAGAAACATCCTCTATTGAATCCAACTTTTCTATTTGATCTGTGTAAACACTGTTCATCGTATACAAATAGAAGTAAATATTTAGGAAATATATTCTTTTAAGTCCCTGGAGAAAAAAGTGGTTTGCAAAAGACAATTATATATCTTTCTTGTCTTAAATTCCTTATTCAGTGACAAGGAAATAAAAGTAATTACTTTCCAATTAAAAACAAGCAACAGAGAAAAAAACCCAGAAAGGACATTAGACATCTGAAAAAGAAGAAAAAGAAATGTGGTGATATTCATTCAGTTAGCCATTCAACAAACATTGAATGCCTAACATTTTAGAGGTTCTGGGGACAGGGGAATAGATAAATCATAATTTCTGCCCTCAGAAAGTTTATAGTCTAACTGAGGATATCATCAAGTAACCAGGCAATCATAAGGGTCTGTACAATTGCAATGATAGGGATGAATGAAATGCAGCCAGCTCCATGGGAAATGGTCACATAAAAAGAGCTTGGAAACAGAAAGATGGGTAAGGAATCAGGAAAGCCCGAAAAATTGCACTTCACCCACCTGGAAGGATTTGGGAAAGCTCCTTTGGAGAGGTCACACCTAACTCATAAGGGTGAATCACAATTCACCATTCAGAGAAAGAAGATAAAGAAAGAACTAATTAGGTAGAAAAAAATAGAATGAACAACATTTGGGGAAACATCAAGTACAAGTTAGGAGTTTCTCCAACAACACCAGGTAAATCACTTGCAGAGGCCCATCAGAGCCCACCAGAAATCAGTAGAAATCAGTGGTCAGAGGTCCCCTTACCACAGAGCATGAAATATCCCCTTCCTGCTGAAACACACAGTGAGAGGTGGAACCAGACAAGTGACTCACCAGAGCAAGCAGCTGGTCAGAGAGACTCCACGGGGTTCTCCTGCCCTGGCCAGAGACACCTGGGCATCCTAAAACACAGGTACATAGATCCCACCATACTCCTCTGAACCTTAGAATCACTTGGTGGCTGGCCTGGGGAAGCCCCTCCCACTCACAGACCACACCAGCAGGGACCAGAGGGAGCTCCAGGGAATCAGAAACACCAAGCAGACCAAAACAACACAGCAAATACCCTTAAAATTAAATTGTCATGGGAACCACAATCCACAAAATTAGTCCAACACTCATGTGCTAAACTTAAACAGGGTGAATGCCTGCTAAAATATAAGATTTAAACAGGGCTTGGAGACTTCTAACTTAATAAACAAAACATCCAGTGTACAACTGAACATCTCCTGTCATGCCAAGAATTAGGAAAGCCACAACATAAATGAAAAAAGACAATAAATTGATGCTGATATTAGTATCAATTCAATGTTGGAATTACTTGACAAGAATTTGAAAGAAGCACACAAAAATAATTCAATAATCACTGACACTAGAACATTTCAGCAAAGAAATAGAGGCTTTAAGAAGAACCAAATGGAAATTATAAAGTAAAAATACAATGAAAAAATTAAAATTTGCTAGATGGATCGAGCAACAAAGTAGGAATGACAGAGTACATAATCAGTAACTTGAGGAAATAACAAAGAATTCACCCAATCTTAACAGAGAGAGAATAGACTTTAAAAAATGAATGCAGGCTTAGAGACCTGAGTGACAATAACAAAAACCTGATATTTCATATTTTCAGATTTCCAGAAGGAAAAGGAAAAGAATCTGGGGCTAAAAGAGCATTTGAATAAATAATAACTGAAAACTTCCCAAACTGGTGAAAGACATAAACCTACAAATCCAAGAAACTGAAAAAATTCCAAACGGTATAAACCCAAAGAAATGTATACAAAAACACATCTTAATTAAACATTGAAAGCTAAAAACAAAGAATAAATCTTGGAAGAAGCTGCAGGTAATGACACATTAACCATAGAAGAACAGCAATTAGAATGATTAGCAGATTTCTCATTTGAAACCGTGGAGGTCAGAAGGAAGTGACACAATATATTATTTCCAAGGAAGAGAACTGTCAATTGCTAATTCTACACATGACAAAACTATCTTTCAGGAATGAAGGGAAAATAAAAACATTCTCACATAAGTAAAACTAAAAGACTTTGCTGCTACTAGACCTAGCTTTAATGAATGACTAAAGAAAGTTTTTCAAACACAAAGGAAATGACAACAAAGACAACCTTGAAACATTAGAAAGGAAGAAGAAACAATGGAAAGATGAGAAATATGGGTACATACAATAAACTATCATTTTCCCCATGTGTTTTATAAATCATAATTGATGATTGAAACAAAATGTAAGGCACCATCTAATATTCAAGATAATAATATTTAAAAGCTGGGTGGTAAAGGGGACAAAATGGAAGCAAGCTGCTAGTCACATGTATAGAGAGTAATACCAGGGCAACCAGCATTAAAACCAGACAGAGATAGAATCAAAGGACCAATACAGAATCCTGAAGAAAATTTACATAACTGACAGGAAGGCAAGAAAAAAATAAGCAGGGGAAGAGGGAGCAACAGAAACAAAGAGAAAACAAAAAATACAATGACAAATGTAATTACCAACATATCAATAATTACCCTAAATAAAAATGATCTAAGACACCAATTAAAAGACAAAGATTATCAGAGTACATAAAAACACAAGTCCCAATTATATGCTGCTTATAAGAAATTGTCATTCAATAACATAGGTAGGGTGAAAGCAAAAGGATAGGAAGAGATGTGTCAGAGAAATACTAATTTTGTTTCACAGAAACATTAAGTTTTAAAAATCAGGAGTGACTATATTAATATTGAATGAAGTAGAGTAGAGCAAAGAAAATTACTAAAAGCAAAGAGGGACATTACATAATGATAAAAAGATCAATCTGTCAGGAAGACACAACAATTATAAATGTGTAAACACAGGAAAAAAATAGCCTTGAGATATGGGAAGCAAAAACTGCAGAGATGAAAGGAAAATGAACAAATCCACAACTCTAGTTGGAGACTTCAAAACCTCACTCTTAGCCACTGATAGAACTACTAGGCAGGTGGAGTGGCTAAATTTCCCCTCCCTTGCATCTCAGACTGCTTCTGAGCTACTGAAGAGACCTGCCAATGCCAGCCCAGAGATGGCTGCCGTCAGTGAGTGGTGAGTCTCCTGTGTACAGGGCACTAAGCTCCCAGCTCCGTTGGAGCACTTCTCACCCCACAGACTCGAGCTGATCAGCAGGTTCCATGTTGCTTCATTCTCCCCTTCCCCTTCCCTACCCACGGCCACCAAGAGTGACAATTTAGCCACCACCTGTAGGCATCCACAGAGAACAGGACTTTTCTTTTGGGGCCTTGCAGCAAATTGATGGGTACTTGGACTGTGAGCTCCTTACCCACTGGCTCTCCCAAGTGCTGCTTGCTGGTAACTCCAAGAAAAAGGGTCAAATCCCAAGGCAGAGAGACATTGATCCAGATTGGGCACCCAGTGGGTGACTTGAGACCAGCACTCTTCTCCCTGGGAGGGTCAGGGATTGATCTCCTGGGCCTGGAGCACAGGCCTGCAGGCCAGATCCTGTACACTGAGGTCTCAATCACATTGCCCTGGGGCATAGAAGGGATATTTGTGAACTAGTCTACTGCAGTGTGTGTGCCTTCCAGGATGATCAGAGTGATTCCTAGCTGCAGTGTGCTTGAGGGGCAACCCTCCTCCCACAGGGGGCCACATTTCCAGCTCAGGCTGTGATCCTGAGCAGGGAACCTCCCAGCTTACATCACAGTCTGAAGAGATCCCCTGGCTTGAGGTCCTGCCTGCTGGCAGAGGCCAGGGAGAAACTGCAGAATAGAGGAGGGTGGAAAGGAGTGAGGCCTGCTCCAGACTGCAGGTCTCAGATGGCCCCACCTCCACACACAGACTTTTTGGCTGAGTGGAGCCATTTCAGCCCCTCTCTGGCAGCCTTGTCCAGAGTGGAGAACAGACCTTTGACCCCTGCTATAACAGCATTTGTGGAGCTTGAGGGAAGGCTTACCCAACCCAGCACCATCCAGCCTCATTCCCCCACCTAACCCCACTGAGGTGGAGAATAAGTACACACCTAGAAGTACCAGGGCCCCACCCACTATCTGAGGCACTAGAGTGCCTATACAGAGGAATGAAAGGTGGTTACAGGACCCAAAAACAACCATGCAGCTTGCTCCTCCCAGCAAGTGCCAACTAATGACAGGGAAGTCAATTTACACACCCTTTTACTGCATTTACTGAATCATCACAAAGGTTATGGTCGTATTTCACTGACAAACACCACCTACTGGCTAAGAGACTAAACTAGGCGTGTCATTATCGAAACAAAAATATAAAAGTAAGAAGCAACAACTGCTCCAGATGGGAAGGAATCAGCAAAAGAACTCTAGAAGTATGAACAATCAAACTGAAATCACAGCCCCAAAGAGGAAGACCAGCTCTCTAGAAATGGACATCAACCAAAGTCAGATCACTAAAATGATAGAAGAAGAATTTCAAACATAGATTATAAGAAAACTCAATGACATGAAAGAAAAAATGGATAACCAACACAAAGAAACCAAAAAAGAAAACCAGGACCTGGAAGAAAAGTTCACTAAAGAAACTGAAATATTAAAGAAAAATCAAACAGAAATGAAGAATTTATTTAAGGAATTATAAAACACAGTGGAAAATATCAAGAATAGGGTAGATCAAACAAGAAAGAATCTCAGGGATTGAAGATAACACCTTTCAGTTAAATAAGTCAGTGACAGAGATAGAACAGAGAAATGAGAGAAAAGAGCAAAGCCTACAAGAAATGTGGGATTATATGAAGCGGCCTAACATTAAAATTTTAGGCATTCCTGAGGGTGAAGAAGAAAATGCACAAGGGTTAGATAAAATATTCAAGGATATAATGGAGGAAAATTTCCCAGGCCTTGCTAAAAATCTAGATATCCAGGTAAAAGAAGCTCAAAGGACTCCTGGGAGGTTCATTGCAAATAGGAAGACACCACAACACATAGTCATCAGACTGGCCAAAATAAACACAAAAGAGACCCTCCTACAGGCTGTAAGGGGAAAGAAAGAGGTAACCTAGAAAGGAAAACCTGTTAGATTAGCTGCAGACTTCTCAACTGAGACTTTACAAGCCAGAAGAGCCAGAAAAGACTGGGGACCCATCCTCACTGTTCTCGAACAGAATAATGCCCAGCCTAGAAACTTGTACCATGCAAAACTAAGTTTCTTACATGTATGAGAAATAAAAACCTTCTCAGACAAGAAAAGATTGAGGGAATTCATAAAGACAAGACCTGCCCTCCAGGAAGTACTCAGAACAGTGTTACACAAAGATCAGCACAATAAACACTCACCAGTGTAAAACTGCCCAAAAGCCAAATGTCAAAGGCCAGATACCACAATGTCTCAAAGGAGAAAACAACAAAGCAACAAAGCAACAAAGTGCAACTAAACAGGATGTACAGAAATCTGCTTAACTTATCAATTCTGTCAATAAATGTAAATGGCTTGAACTGCCAACTAAACAGACATAGGCTAGCTGAATGGATAAATATACGCAAACCAAGTATTTTCTGTCTTCAGGAAACATATCTAACTCACACAGATGCATTCAGACTCAAGATGAAGGGATAGAAAGCAATATCTCATGCAAATGAAGGAAAAAACAAAGCTGGCATAACAGTTCTGATTTAAGAAAACTTAGTCTTCAAATCAACAAAAGTAATGAAAGACAAAGAGGGTCACTATATAATGGTGAAAGGTACAATTCAACAAGCAGACTTAACAATTCTAAATATTTATGTACCTAACTCAGGTGCACCCATATTCATAAAGTAAATTCTACTTGATCTAAACAAAATGATAAACAGCAGCAACTTAATAGATGAAGACTCCAACACCCCTCTGATAGAACAGGACAGATCCTCCAAACAGAAAATAAACAAAGAAGCAATGGATTTAAACAGAACTCTAGAAAAAATGGGCTTGATTGACATTTACAGAACATTCTACCAAAAAACAACTGAAATACATTTTTCTCATCAGCTCATGGCACATTCTCTAAGATTGATCATATCCTAAGCAAAAATGCTCCTCTCAACAAATTTAAAATTATAGAAATTATACCATGCATCTTCTCAGACCACAGTGGAAAAACATTAGAAATTAACTCCAACAGAAACTCTCATATCTACACAAAGTCATGGAAAATAAACAACCTTCTGCTGAACAATTATTGCATTAAAGAGGAAATGCAACAATTATTGCATTAAAGAAGGAAATCAAAAGATCCTTTGAACTAAATGATAAAGGAGACACAAGTTATTGAAATCTGTGGGACACTGCTAAAACAGTCCTGAGAGGAAAATTTATATTCATAAATTCCTACATCCAAAAGACCAAAAGATCACAATCAACAATTTAATGAATCATCTCAAAAAAGATGGAAAAGGCTGAGCATACCAACCCCAAACCCAGCAGGAGAAATGAAATAACAAAGATCAGAGCAGAACTCAATGAAATTGATGATAAAAACTCTACACAGAAGATTAACAAAACAAAAGTTGGTTCTCTGAAAAAATAAATGAAATTGACATGCTTCTTGAAGATCAATGAAAAGCAGAAAAGAAAGGACTCTAATAAGCTCAATCAGGAATGAAAAGGCAGAAATTACAACTAATACCCTGAAAATATAAAATATAATCTATGAATGAATGCTATAAAAACCTCTATGCACATAAACTTGAAAATGTACAGGAAATGGACAAATTCTTAGAAATACACAGCCTCCCTAGGCTCAATCAAGAAGAAACAAAATTTCTGAACAGATGAATATCAAGTACCAAAATAGAAGCATCAATAAAAGCCTTCCTAAAAATAAAAATCTTGGACCAGATGGTTTCACACCCGAATTTTACCAGACCTACAAAGAAGAACTGGTGCCTATCCTGCAGAAGTTATTCCACAACATTGAGAAGGAAGGAATCCTCCCCAACAAGTTTTGCAAAGCCAACATCACCCTGATGCCAAAACTAGGAAAGGACACAACAAAAAAGGAAAACTACAAACCAATATCCTTATGAATATAGATGCAAAAATTCTCAATAAAATCGTAGCAAACCAAATTCAGGTGCTTATCAAAAAAATAATCCATCATGACCAAGTGGGTTTCATCCCAGAGATGCAGGGAAGATTCAACATATGCAAATCTATAAATATAATTCACCACATAAATAGAAGGAAAAAAAGACCATATGATCCTCTCAATAGATGCAGAAAAAGCATTTGACAAAATTCAGCACCCTTTTATGATAAGAATGCTTAACCAAATAAGAATAGATGGAACTTACCTAAAAATGATAAAAGCCATATAAGACAAACCGACAGCCAACATCATACTGAATGGGGAAAAATTAAAAGCATTCCTACCTAGAACTGGAAGCAGACAAAGTTGCCCTCTATCACCACTTCTATTCAACATAGTGCTGAAAGTCCTAGCCAGAGCAATCAGACAAGATAAGGAAGTCAAGGGCATCCAAATGGAGGATGAAGAGGTCAAACAATCACTCTTTGCTAATGTTATGATCTTATATCTAGAAAATGCCAGAGATTCTGCCATGAGACTACTGGAATTGATAAACAAATTCAGCAAATCTCAGGTTACAAAATCAATGTACGTGATAGCATTACTATCACTAACAACAATCAAACTGAGAACCAAATCAAAGACTCAATATCTTTCACAATAGCAACAAATAAAATAAAATACAGGGGAATATGTTTAACTAAGGAGGTAAAAGACCTCTACAGGGAGAACTACTAAACACTGAGGAAGGAAATAGCAGAGGATGTAAACAGGTGGAAAACCATATCATTCTCATGAGTTGGCAGAATCAACATGGTTAAAGTGTCTATACTACCCAAAGTGATCTACAGATTCAATGCAATCCCCATCACAATACCAATATCCTTTTTCACAGATCTAGAAAAAATAATTCTATGCTTCACATGGAACCAAACCAAAGAAGACATCCTACAGCAAAAGCAATCTTCAGCAAAAAGAACAAATTGTGAGGCATCAATTTACCAGACTTCAAGCTATACTACAAGCTTATAGTAACTAAAATGGTATGATATGACACTGGCATAAGAACAGAGACATAGACCAATAGAACAGAACTGAGAACACAGACATAAAACCATCATGATATAGCCATTTAATCTTTGACAAAGCAGACAAAAAATACATTGGGGAAAAGAATCCTTATTGAATAAATAGTGCTGGGAAAATTGGATAGCCAGATGCAGAAGACTGAAACAGGATCTGCACCTTTCACCTCTCACAAAAAGCAACTCATAGTGGATAACAGACTGAAACCTAAGGCATGAAACTATAAGAATTCTACAAGAAAATGTTGGAAAAACTCTTATAGACATTG
>CAUYRT010080533.1:0-32082 GCA_963574885.1 Lepilemur ruficaudatus
TTAAAAGAAAGTTAAGTGCAGTAGGTCATGTCATTAATCTTTATTGATCTCTTTGATAAACTGAATTTGATATAGTACCAGGACCAAAACAAGGTTTAGACTTTGGCCTGTATTTATGGTACATTATTGTGCAATCTCTAAGTTTTCTATCAAAAAATCAAAATACAATTCTATACAATAGCCCCTAATTATAGAGGATAATGCAAATACACACACACACACAGACACAGCTCTTTAAGGTACTATGTTTCTAACAGTGAAAGGGCCGGGAGAGAGAGAAAGAGAGAGAGAGAGAGAGAGAGAGAGAGAGAGAGAGAGATTTCCTGTTTCTTTAAAACTTCCCCCACTCTTTTTGGGAACTGCCACCTGGCCTGCATCCCTGAGATAGGTTAAGTATTTTGTTAAAAGAAAATACTTCCAGGTAGCACCAGCCCCCCAGGTTCATAGGCTTTGTCTTTGGCAGAGATAGAACAATTAGAGTAATTAACCACAATAGCCTACAACTAAGGGACCCTCCCTTTAAAAGCTCTCTATTTCTGCCTATATTCAGGAAATTTGAATTTTGAGATGAAAAGGTCTACTATTTTTCCTCCTTTGCGAGCAAAGTAAATCTCTTTCCTCTTCCCCAAAACACTTGTCCTCATTCTTCTGTTTTGGCCTCGTGAACAACTGCCGAGTTTTCAGTTACATGTTCCCATGCCCAATTTAAAGATTAAGAAACATAGCCTTATAGAGGTGTGACAAAATTTGTATCACTACAAAGGAGCAAAGCTACTTAAGTCAACATCTAAGATTTCATCCTTCATTTATTCATTTAAATATGCATTGAGTAAATGCTCTGCACTATTCATTTTGATAAGTTATTTAAGAGTCTTTGATGTATCAGGAATAATACAAATGTGTTTTTCTAATTTCTACAGGCCAAGGACTGATTAAAGCAGATGTGCCATGACCCCATGATTTCAACCCTGAATTTCCTTGGTTAATTTTGCATGTGCGATGTGTGTGCATGCTGTGCATAAATGATTACTCTAAAGGAGTAGGGTTTGAAACATCTATTATTTTTGTTACAATCTCTCTTTAGTAATGGCATAAAATATACTCCTGGGAATGTTGATTCATATCAGAATTACAAACAGTGCCATGTTTGACATAACCATGTGATAGATCTCTTTGAGAGTTCAGAAAACAATAGACAATTACACCTATAACTTCTTTGGAAATAAATTATTGAGCCCTGCAAGTATGTCCCTCTACTTGAAAGCAGAGATGCATTGAGAGCTGTGGTTGAATTATAAAATAAAAAGAAATTACCCATGACATAGGCACTAATGTTCTTGATACTGATATTGACTTTTGTTGAAATATATTTATCTTAGAATCAACGTTACTTCTTTTATCATCTGTTCTGAAAATTTGGAATACTACACATTTCATTCTAATTTTCCACTCATGTTCCTTCCCTTTACACCATGAGTTTCTTGAAGGCAAGAACTATTTCTTTTCTTCTTCTTTTTTTTTTTTTTTTTTTTGCGACCAGGTTTTGCTCTGTTGCCTAGGCAGAAGTGCAATGGCCTCATCATAGCTCACTGCATCCTCAAACTCCTAAGAAGCTGAGACTATAAGTATGTGCTACCATGCCCGGCTAATTTTTTCTTTTTTTTTGTAGAGACAGAGCCTCCCTCTTGTTCAGGCTGGTCTCAAACTCCTTGCCTCAAGCAATCCTCCTGCCTCAGCCTCCCAAATTGCTAAGATTACAGGTGTGAGCCACCAAGGCTGGCTCAGGAACAATTTCTGATTAACCTTTTTACTCCCAGATTCTAGCATTTTTCCAAGCATGGGGTAACTTTTTGGTAATTGTTTGAACTGGTGAAAAGAGAATGAGAGACTGAGTGCTGGAGTACCTAAACAAGTAAGTCAGCAATTAAGTAGGCAACTGTCCCTGGAGAACTTACCTGACTCTAAAAGGTCAGTAGTATTATTATCCCCATTTTACAAATGAAGAGTTTAAACATTAGAGAATTTTAATGATAAAATATTACATGTCATTATTATCAAGAAATTATTATGGACCAGGCATTCTACTAAATGATTTGTACATGAGATTTTCAAGGGGTCTTTCCTCAGCACTTTGATATCTACAGAAGATGGGCTTAAATCTGAGTGGCTGTGTACTTTATGTTACAAACTGCAACAAATATGAAAGTGAAAAGTGTTAAAAAAAAAAAAACATTAGACAAATTAAACTGAATAGTTTGAGCAAAGAACAATTCATGAATTGGGCAGTATTCAAAAGCAGAAGTGGTTCAGAAAGCTCAGCTCAACAGTTTGAGCAGGGAGCTTTTATAGGCTGAACATGAAAGCAAAGTAGAGAAATCACCTGATTGGCCACAACTAGGTGTCTGCCTTATCTGGGCATGGTGTGATCAATTAGGTACTTGTGATTGACTGAAGCTCAGTTATTTGTGATTCGCTGAAATCTGGCTATTTGTTACAAAAAAATATATTCTCCTAGTTTGGTTTTAGTTTGTTTACATCCTAAGTTAGGTTGCAGTTTGTTATGCAGAAACTCAAAGTAAAGAAATAATCAAAGACAAATGGCTTCCTGTTTATATTTAATTTAACAAAAGGGGCACTCTTAATATTTTTCTAGGACTACAGAAGCAAACTGGAATTGTCCCACTAAAACTGGGATTTAATTATCACCCCAGCTTAAATTTTTATTTCATGAATAGGAATTTTAAAACAAACAAACAAACAAAAAACTTCTTTAGACTATTCATGTTCATATCTGGCTCTGTGTTCTGGACTTCTTCTATGTGAGGGAGAAGCTAACTAAGTATAAATTTTGGAGGAAATGTAACAAGAAATAACATCTTCATAAAGTATTTATTGGCAGAGCAGACTGAGTAATGATTTAGGTTAAAGTTGAAAGAGAAATTTTAGCAAAGCACAACCTAGAAGCTTGAGTTTGAGATCAAGCATTGAGAACATACGCTACCTCACAAGTAAAGTTTTATTATCCACTTTCAAATATTAACCTAGCATCAAAGAATCTCTTTCACTCCTCATTCTTCTTACTTCCACTTTCCCCACTTTCAATTTTATAGGAGTAAAAGCACACACATCCCCTACTGTTTTCTTATACATGAAATTTTGCCATTCCTTGGTTATCTGTATTTGTGAAAACCCTGCCATGATCTTACCCTCAATCCCAAAGGCAATATGGAAGTATTTCTTGTCTTCAAAATTGACAATCCCCCTCTTCTGGAAACAATCCAGAGTCAATATACATTATATTTTACAGTGTCAGCAGTATTGAAATATTTGTGACAATAACTTGTAAAATACCTGCCACTTCTAACTTACTACACAGAAGAATCAGGTTACCTGCCTAAACCCTTTACCTAAGACCCGAATAGAGTACCTGAGGGTCTATTTCCTTCCTGTTTCTTACAGTTTCCTATATTAGAGCTGGGCCTTTTATCCCTAAGAAGTTTTCTAAAAGAACCTGCATTCCCTGAACTGTACCTCCACTTTACTTTCATAATGCAGTTCTCAAACTGTGCCTCAGATCATCTCTCAAAACACGCCTGAGATTGGTCTGGGTTTGCCAACTTCTTGCTAGATTTGCACCCTAATCACTGTTCTCCATCTGTGAATTATTCATCTGTTGGTTGCAAATGACCAAAAATCAACTAAACTAGATTCATCAAAGAAGCAAAAACAAAACAAACAAAGAAACATACCGGCCAATGGCCAGCATGCACTGGGGTTAAAATGTTTAGGGTTAGGGCTAGATTCAGTGCCTTAGATGATGATGTCATTAGGAGCTGATCTATATCCGTATTTGGTTCACCAACCTCTTTTTCTTGTGGTGACTGCATTTTCAGGCTATAAATGGCGGCAAAGTTACCCCAGAGGCATTATCCTCAAATCCTTTTAGGTGGAAGTACCTCTGGGAAAGGAGATCCTCCTTCTATTAGTCTCTCCGAAAGCCATGAGTTTCACTGATTTTTATCAGCTTAGATTACATGTGTACTGAACGCTGAACCAATTTCTGTTGCCCCCAGTCTTTGGTCTTCTGATGTATCTAGTCTGGGTCATATGCTCCAGGCCTGAAACTTTATCCAACTAGTATGGGATGAGCTTAGTAAAATGTGAGTCTCTACCTAAAGAAAGGAAATCACAGAAGGCACACAGAAAATGTCTTCTATACCCTCATTTTAAGGAGATTATTTTATTCTTCCTCATTTTTTACACATTCCTCCTAATGTCCCTTCCCTGTGGATGATTTTCTTCTCTTCTTTCCTTCCACCAAGCTATGGAGCCACAGTCCTGGCATCAGTAATACTGACCTCTGTGGGAAAGACTGAGGATAGAACACAAATAAATATATTTCTCAGTTTAAATTCTTCCCACCATTGCTTTCTAAAACATATACAAATAATGTAGCAGTGCAGGAAGAATTTTGCAAAATGTTCACAAGGCAATATGTTACAAAGCAGGCACTCAATAAATATTCGTTGGTACATTTTAAGTCCCACTAAAACACTTTCTCAGAGCCCCTTTGGCCCAATTAATGTCTTTGCAAGAAAAGACAAATCCACAGAGCCATGCTGAAAAAAATAGATTGATTTTGTATATAGCTTAGTCTATAATCTTCAAGATATATTTTGCTTGGAGGGGTACTCAAGGTTGTTTGTCACTCCTATCTTGTTTCTTTAGCATCAATAAGGGTATGATGGTGAAAAGAACAGAATTTCCCACTAAATATTATAGCAACGAACACAAAGATTTACTATAATAACTAAGAGTATAAATTTTTTGCTACCTTTTAGACCCTTAGTCAAAGTGAGTTGGCTTTGTAAAGAATGAGGTGTTTTTATCCTTTTTCTTTTTGATGAAGGGATGAAGGAAGGCAAACATAAAACAAAATTTGGCAATCAGAAGTGGGATGCTTCACAATGCAGTTGCATTTTAATTTACACAGAAGTGTGTCTATATTTCAGGTCCACTCCTTACTGACAGTGCAACTTCAAATAATTTATTTTCCCAGTGAACCTCTAATTTCTCATCTGTAAAAAGGGGATACCACCATAGCCATTTTGACATAATTAGCATGAGGTTCACATGCAAGATATTACTTCCTTTTGCTTTTATTTATAATAGCTTAATATGCAGTTTACAACACAGACTCAGGTTTTAGCTGTCCCTGGTTGTAGGTCTCAGTTCCACCTCTATTAGTTGTGTGACTCTCAGAAATCACTTAAGAAATGTGAGCAATATGCTTGCATTATGTAAAAATAAATTTACACACATACATATGTTTACATGCTTAGGACACTTCTGAAAAGATGCACAAGAGCTTGTTAAATGCTGTAGCATTTAGGAAATGAGACTGAATTTTTAAAAGGAAGGGGTATGTTAAAAAAATTAAAGAAAGCAATATAAAACTGTGCATAAAACCAGTAACAACAACAACAAAAAGAAAATAGATTGGAAACTTGTAATGATTTCTTAGGAGAGTGAAAAGACTATTTTCTGATGTTTTTTGGCTTACAGAATAGGAGTCAGTCAGAATTGGGGTTAGTTTTTTTCCTCATCATTACTTGCAATATGTGCCTTTTCTGTTTCTCACTTTCTTTCTGTAAAAGAAAAAAATGATATCTACATTCTTATTTTAAGGAGTCAATGAGAAAAATCCTAATAAAATTGTAGTTTAAGGACTAATAAACATTAATATTACTTTACTGCTAACATCTATCTTGTAATCAAGATGCCATGGTCATAAATCGCTGGTACATCCAGGAGCACTAACCACATCTTCTCCCTCGCTGTCCTGAGCTTCCCTGCAATTTACTCAATGAAGTGTAAGTCGAGCTGTTCTTAATGAATATCTGCTGTCAACCTTCTCCATGAAGCCTGAGTGATGTTTCTATCTCTGGCTGGGATTTTCTGCCCCATCAGCATTTAGAGCTATCTAGCACTCAACAACTGGTTGGTACAGAAGTGGTAAAAGAGTTCATTTTTAAGAGGTCTTTTTAGAAGGGTTCCTGCAGGAAAGCAATTCTTCTTTGGTCACCAATACTATCAAAACCTTCCCAGAAACTCATGTGGCAGAAACTCTGCAAAGCGCTCATGTCAACTGAGTAGATGTTACTGTGAAAAACTGTGGAACATAGACTTTTTTTTTCCTCCAGGATAGTATTCTGCTGCCTTTCTGTTCCTTTTCTTTCATTTCCTAGCAAAAGAGTTAGGAGGAAGACTGGTAAAATAGTGTGATCTCTAGTCACCTCTTGTTAAATGCTGCTTCCTTTTTTCACATATCGGAATGACCTAAGGCACAGGTAGCAAATGTGGTTATCAAAATCACAAAACAAATGTTCCTGGTTTTAAAACATTGCGACCACATGAGAAGTTATTATCATCACTCCCTTTGGTGAAAACCTGCCCTGGAAGCAAATAATTTTGAAAAGTCCTGAAGAACAAACATAAACAACACTACTTTGAGTAGGAAAAAAAAAATGGCAAAGTGGAAAACAAAAACAAAAACATTTCCTGATGACACAAGTTATTGCTCACAGTGAAGTCTACAATATGGAATTTGAATTGGACTTCAAACTCATTTTTGTGACCTTGTTATGATTAATAACCATTGTCTTGTTACATTTAAAATCAGTGAGTTTCTTCCCCAGAGAGGGATTTTATTTTCCCTAAAGGAGTATCTCTTAATCTTTTCAGATTAATACATCCTTGTATATATTCCATATCAACTGTTGGTTTCATGGAAAGTACTTACAGGCTTGGGAACCAGAAAACTGTTTCAGACTTCATGTTGACCATGAGTTATAGCAATTCAAGTGATCTCCCTGAGTCTTTATACCTAGATAAATGTTGTGCAAACAAACTATTAAATGAAAGGAAGAGGAGGTTGGACAGGTTTTTAAACAATAATTATTCAGATCAGATTCACACTTTTTTCTAGTGTCTTCCAGAGAAACTCTTGGAAGGTCTCTGAGGAAAGCAGTCTGAAAAACAATGATCTCCTTAAATTAAATCCCTTCTATAATAGGCTGAAAAATATTACCTCCCCCAAGATATCCACATCCTAAACACTGAAAACTATAAATGTTTTCTTATTTGAAAAAAGGGGACTTTACAGGTGTGATTAAGATAAGGATCTTGAGATGATAAAATTAACTTAGCAAAGTCATTCACAGGTTTTATACAAGACTAGTCTGTCAGAATTGTGCTGTGGTTCTTCCCTGAAAATACTTTCATCTTCTACCTTCACTGAGCATTTGAACAACAACATGAATTATAGTAGTCATATTATTTCCTGTATCAGTCAGAGAACAGTGAACAGAGTCTACTCTATAAATTAGAAAGTGATTTATCACATTAAAAAAAAAAAACCCTAGCCTAAGAATTGTTGGAAAGCCTGAAGATGAGCATTCCTAGCTGAGCTTCCAGAAATGGCTCCCAAAGCAACAATGTAGGAGTCTACAAAAGGAACTGCTGTCCCTGAAAAAAATCAGGAAACTGCAGAATCAGGAAGTTATCTGCTGAACTGCTGACATGGCTACTAGCTCCAGAAACACATGTCTGCTGCACCATAAGATGTAACAGAAAGGAATAAATATCTCTTGCCCTGCATCTTTACCTAACTTGTTCCAAACCCAAATTTAGGCTTATTTGATTGATAGGACCTAAACCAACAGAGAGTGGCCTCTGTCTAGGAATCTGGGAAATGTAGTTTTTAACTTTCCCATCTCTGCTTGTCTGAAGAGGACAGAATGTTAATTTAATCAAGTTGATTCTCAGCATCCACCTTACTATCTGAAGGAAAAGATATTAAATTGTGCTTGTACAGCTTCTTCCGTAATTGAATCGGGGAGTGAGCCACAGAAATTTTTAAGTGCATTTGGAGAGTTAAAGTCTCATCACAGAAACCTTTTTGGTATAAACAGAAAATGGGCTTTAACCAGACTGCCATATACAATGGAAAAAGAGAGAATAAATGAGTATTGAGTACCTGTAATAATATGTAGTCTTTTGTAGTTTTTACATAAGCTATCTCTTTAATACTTGTAACATCCATATGAGATGGGAATGACTATTCTCATAAGACAGATGAGAAACTGAGGCTTGGACAAGTGTCACAACCTGTCAACATTCAAAACACTGCTTAATTTCAAACCTTACTTATGCCGGTTTTCAGCATCTCAGAGCTGTTGATACTCTGGGACCTTAGCTTACTTATTTATTTTGGTGAAGTTATGAAAGCCCTGTGTGTGATACCCTGACATTTATTTCACTCTTACTAGACTCAATAGCTCAGTAGCACGTGGTAAAATTGCATGTGGTATGTTATCTGCCCTTTTGCAAAATCACAGCACAAAACAAATGAATATAGAAATGTACATGTACTCCCTAATTCCCACAAGAGGATCTTCAGAAAGGTAAATTTTCCATAAAATCATTTTACTTATTCTGAAAATATTAAGAATTGAAAAGCAAAGCTGAAAATAACAAGAGCTGAAGTGGAGTCACTTGAAAGCTTATGTAAGAAAAGGAGATTTGCCCAAGAGACTTGGAAAGTAGAAAGTATATTAAAGGAAAAGATGTGAAAATGTATCAAGAAATATCCATCACCAGAGTAACAATTTTATGCATATATCTGTGTGTCCCTGGATTTATAAGACGTTCTTTAAAAACGATACCATGGTAAAATTAGTTAAGGAAATGCTAGTTAGTCCTTCCTGTTTCTTCAAGCATTGCCTTTCACATTCCCACAGGAATTCTTAGACTCTTTAAAAAGTGAAAATGTCTACATATTATATAAAACAAAGTTTTCCTCAAATCTATGGACAAGAGAACCAATTGTGTGTGTGTACATGTGCATGTTGTATGTGCATGTGTGTCTTATATATCTGAATCTATATCTATATTTGCACAATACTTGTTAACATTCCACAAATATTATGAAGGACCTACAATAAAAAAATACATGTATCTGACCTGACCCAACCTCCAACCCTATCAATTAACAGATGAAATTAGATATGGTAGTTGGAAGTGCTTGACAAAGGAAATATTGCAGAAAGCACATCTAGGCAAATATCTCAGTCCCAGCTAAAACCAGATAGAAAGTAATCATATTAATATATATACCTAATAAGAAAATATGATTTTCTGCTACTGAGACAGACACAAAGATTCCTCTACTTGAGACTTAAACTCTCAATAAAGCACTTACTGAGACTCAGATCTACTGAAATTTCAAAAGGCATGATGACAATTAGCAAGTGATAAAATGTATGCTCTACATTCTGAATAAGATTGGCGAGGTAAATTGATGAAAAATTAGCATCAAAACCAAAGAATACTATCCACAGGACTTGGTGAATCCACAATACAGTATTTTGAACTTATGACACAGACATTTGTATATTTGTTAGATTTCATTTAATTGTGGTAAATTTGTGTGTAAATAATAATTTTATTAGATAAATGCAGCACACAAATAGAGCCAGATGATATTTTGGTATCTTAAATACATTTAAAATTCACTCTATTTTACTGTTTTAAAGCACTAAACATTTAAGAAACAATTATCAGAGGATGGAATTACACAAAGCCTGTCTTCAAAAAGTTAATGTCAGTTTTTTTTGTTTTTTCTTTCTCATTTTTAACTCCTGGTATATATATATATATATATATATATGTATATATATACACATATATATATATTTAAACAATTGTTCATACTCCCTTTTGCTTACATCTTCTCTCTTAGTATTTTCCCCTCACAGTGCACAGAGTAGCTCATGCCTACGTCCTCAGTTCATGTCAGTGTTGTGTGAGATAAGATTAGAAGCCTTGATCCCCCTGCTGTTAAAACAAGACCTCAATCTCTCACCGTCTCTATTTAATCAGGTCCCTATTTTAACTGCCACAAAGCTGTCAACAAAAGAAAATAAGCTATCCCCCATCAAGGGGTTAAATTGGATTTCACAGTGTGCAAAGGCTCTTCTGAGCAAAATTCCACTTGTACCCTCCATCAGGCAAATTACTTCTGACTTTTAATTTATTTCTCTAGGAAATGGAAAGGTATGGCATAACCAAAGTCAATAGGGAATAAAGTACAAGGTGTAATCAGGTGCTCACCAACTGCAGGCCCCCTTCCCTGTCAGCTTTAATAGGTTCTCAGAACACACAATTTATAGAATGCATGACATGCTGTCTCTGTTTTGAGTTTTATTTCGGACCTGTCTAGTTAACGGCCCCAACAAGTGACAACTGATGTTTCCTTGATGCAATGGTGCCTGGAAGGTGTGTCCATTGTACATTGAAGTTCAGTCTGTAACTGAACTGGACTCTTGGCTTCCTTATGTGTAATGCCTAAACTGGAGAAGAAATCTGATTCGGGTGATAGCAGTATTCATTTGTAGGATTGTGGATGTCAAGTATAGGGGTGTAGGTTGAAAACCAAG
This sequence comes from Lepilemur ruficaudatus, assembly GCA_963574885.1. NCBI lineage: Eukaryota > Metazoa > Chordata > Mammalia > Primates > Lepilemuridae > Lepilemur > Lepilemur ruficaudatus. Next base: position 10,500 of record CAUYRT010080533.1, read on the forward strand.
GAAATACATTTTTTAGATGAGGTTTCTGTTTTATAGCCAAACAAATTTAGCAGCAAATCATTAAAATAGCTCAAATAATACAGTTTAATACACTTCCTCTTCTAAAATTTAACTGAATATAGAAGTATTCTATGATTTAATTTCACAAAATCAATTTTAAGGGATGGAAGAAATGTGTATGAATTAATAATTGCAAATCCACATTGCTTTGGGGAAAGTGGTAGGAATTTCTGTCTAAGGGATTAATAGTTAAACATTTTTTATAAGTTTGGTTTTTTTGTTTTGTTTTGTTTTGAGACAGAGTCTCGCTCTGTTGCCCAGGCTAGAGTGCTGTGACGTCAGCCTAGCTCACAGCAACCTCAAACTCCTGAGCTCAAGCAATCCTTCTGCCTCAGCCTCCCGAGAAGCTGGGACTACAGGCATGTGCCACCATACTTCTGTCACAGCACTTAACCAATTGCTAATGTTATTTTTTTCTTCTCTTGTGTGAAAGTTCCTTACTTGGATAATGCTAATTCCTAGGGATGCACCAATGAGTAAGACACAAAACTCAGCCCTTGAGACATTCAAAGTGCTCAATTACTTTGTGCTTATTCAGGTTGACAGTGTGAATGGATAAATGAATAAACATTTAGATTGGCCAACTTGATATTTTTGGAAAGTTAAGAAAAAGGTGAGGTGATTGTCTAGGGACCTATTGTAACAATTTTCTGATGAGAATGGAGAAGAAAGGGCTTCAAAATATTCATATGCACACATCCAAAATCTAATGCTAAATGAATATATAGGTTCTAAAGAAAGCATGGAAAGTTAATTGGAAGCAGAATCTCTCATGTGAATAGGGCACATTGGTAGTGGCAGGGCAGAAAGATCAAATCTTTTACAATTTAATGTATGGAATGATTAGGGCTCATATTAATTTTCTGAGAAACTGTGAGATACATAGATTGATAGCTATTCTATGTAGATACAAGAAACCAGCTTTTGAATAAGCTACCACCTTTTAATAAAGGGGTGAAGAAGCAGAACAATGTCCAGGTGTATGGATTTAAAGTTTGAGAATAACGTGCTGAAATGCAGGTTACTAGTCCTATCTTAGGGATCAGCTTTAAATGATCTATTATGTGGACTTACAATCTGTATACTTTTGACAATTTTACCAGATTCCTGTGCGAGTGCTACATTGCACCCAGGGAAGCATTTCTTTATGCAGGTAGGGCTCATGAAGTGTGATTAGACTGATGGATGCCCAGGGGACTCTCGAGCCACGCAAAAAAAAAAAAAAAACCAACTGAAAAAAGATAGTTTTCCAATATTTCCAATGAGCATTTTCCCCTTTCGATCTTGTGAAAGATCTGTCAAGCTTATTCTCTGCATCGCTAATGAGGATAGTGCTTTATATTAAAAGCTCCCTGCTGTGGAGCTATCAATGTCAGGTCCAGCCTCAGCTTTCATGTGTTAATGATCATCAACTCCTCTCTCCCCAGAGGAGTGAGGCTAGCTCTCCTGTTCTCTTTAGGGGCTCTCAGCATCAGGCTCTAGTGTGGGCCTGATTTTCTGGCAACTGTCGGACAGCAGAGGACTTCCTCTAAAGGTCCCCAGCTTTTTGGGCAACAGGGACCATTTTCATGGAAGACAATTTTTCCAAAGAACAGCTGGTTTGGGGATGACTCAAGCACATTACATTTAGTGTGAACATCATTTCTGTTATTATTACATTGTAATATGTAATGAAATAATTATACAACTCACCGTAGGTTGGGGGCCCCTGCTCTAAGGTGTAGATTTGTTCTTTTCCAAAATCACTCTCTTACCTTGCCTGTTTGCTACAAATAATCCAGAGCTTAGTGTTTAAATCTTTCTCCACAGAAATGTTTTTCTGAGAATCTGTGAGTACATCTGAGGTGTGAAAGACTGATGGAAAAGCTTGGGGTCAGGTGGACCTGAGTTCAAAAGGGGTTGGGCAATTACTGGGTGTCATCTGGAATTTGGAAGGAATACATGCAGTGCAGCTGTAAACATCCAGAAGCCCAATTTCAAATTGTGATAATTTTGGTAAAGTCAGCAAAGAGGGTGCAATGAAAGATTATAACAAAGGTTCAAGGGGAGGATTGGAATATTAACATAGAATGACAGAATCTCCTTAGGCAAGTAACTTGGGAGAACACAGTTAAGCAAACTAAGAGCTAGAGGAAGCATATGCAATAGAGAAAAACATGAATAAGGTCCTAAGTTAGAGGAAACTGCACCAAACAGAAAAACTGAGAAGATGCCGATGGCATTGGAAAAAAAGCATCATGGAATAAATTTGGAGAGTTGAATAGGGTCCAAATTATTAATGACCTAAGGAGCTAGAGACAGGAATTTTGATTTTATTCTGAATATAGTAAAAAATTATTGCCAGGCGCAGTGGCTCACGCCTGTAATTCTAGCACTCTGGGAGGCCAACGCGGGAGGATTGCTTGAGCTCAGGAGTTAAAAGACCAGCCTGAGTAAAAGCGAGACCCCATCACTACTAAAAAAATAGAAAAATTTAGCCAGGCATGATGGTGCTCGCCTGTAGGCCCAGCTACTCGGGTGCCTGAGGCAGGAGTATCACTTGAGCCTAGGAGTTTGAGTTTGCTATAAGCGAGGCTAACACCACTGTACTCTAGCAAGGGTGACAGAGGGAGACTTTGTCTCAAAAAAAAAAAAAAAAAAAACAAACAAACAAAAAATTATTGAAGGGGACAGGCATGTTCCAATTACAAAAATTGTGTATAATATGACAGTTTCTGGTGTATAGTAAGTATTCTATAAATAGTAGTTCTTCAGAAGTCATGATTCAGATTCACAGCACTACTAAGTTTTTAGTCCCTGAACATGACAGAATAACAGAATTGCATTAGTTAGGGAGCTCACAAAATTATTGACTGTCACATAAACTGGAATGGCCCAGTCTGTACAATACTCTAGTTCCTATATCTGTGAATTGCATATATTTCCTACAAGTGCCAAAAAAACTCAAAGAGCATAGTTTCCAAATATAGGATTGGAAAATAAGTGCTTAATAAACATTGAGTGAAATAAAATATTTTGTACAAAACATTTTTATTTACATGATCATTTTAGAACCTATGCAGAACAAAAATTTCCTAAACACTTACTGTCTTAATTTGGTGGTCAATATCATTATTTTGGTGGTTAATATGCTTGCTGATGAAGAGGATATGGTTCAGAGTGATTAAGTAACTTCCAATGACATCCGAATAATGGATGAGGCAGCCAAGAACACAAAGAAGCCACATAATTGGTTCATGTACATACCACTGTAAATTCCTGGACTACAGAGTTTTTATAGTTATCATTTGAAATAGAAAATAATGTAAGTAGTGGAAAAAAGAGCAGGTTAACTAGGCAACTAAATATAAATTTACCAATATTGATAGCCAATAAAAAGATAATGAGAGTGAAATATTTAATATTTTGATGAGTCTAAAAGATATCAGAAGGCAACAAAATCTGAACTTCATGGGACTAAACACAGAATTAAACCAAAGCACCTGCATTTAAATAGAAACAAAAACTAAATGTGTTTAAAAATTAGTAAGGCCATCTCAACTAGAAATTAAGTCTAATGGTACTTAGCATCTGAAATAAAATGGAATGACTCTATGAAGTTACTCTTCAAATAATTATCTACACCAATTCTCTGGTTTAGTTCATGTTTCTGGATTTAGTAAGTCAATCTTAATTTATCATCATAATAAGTCAGAAAGATGATGTTAATAACCATAATATGTGAATACATAGTGAAATGCAACTTAGAAATATAGCACAAAGGAAAATGATGCATGAGATTTCTGGGTGAGATGAAAAAGACAGCTGTTCTCTAACTGGAAGTCCTGGCATTACCATATACATGGCTTAGGACCTTGCTCAACTGGAAATCGGCTGGCCTCAGCTTCTAGCTGCCCTTCCCCAACTATAAAATTACCAATAATACTCACTTGCATAAGAAAATGAAAATACTTTTGAAACACTACAATGGAGTGTATTGCCATATATAATGGATCTAAATCACTTTTTAAAAACAATGCATTTAAGGGGGATATGAAAAGCCAAGTAAAATGTAAATGTCAGCAATAAATTTAGGAGATAGAATTATGTATTCTTACTTCAAATAATTAATTTTATTTTTTAAAAAATAATTTGTTTATTGGTGTTATTGTGTTTTTTTCTTCCTTTTCTTTTTTCTTCCAAATGCCAATATCAGAGATGTGTTTCTTTGTGGAAGCCAGCAGGTGGCTCTCTGATGTACTGCTGCCAAAAAAAAAAAAAGAAAAAAACCCAAAAAACCCTCAGAATCCACTTAGAAAATTTTTAATAATCCCAAAAAGGGACACCTTGAAAGCTCATATAAAATCATTATTAACACCATATCACTGCCCTCCCTTAGTGCACTAACTTCAACACTGAAAATTAGTACTTTAATTTCTGTCCAAAATTACAAATCAACAAACTAGAATGGATTTCTCACCATCCTGACAGCTTCACATAGGGAAGTAATTTGTTTTTTCCTCCTCCCCACAGTAAGCTGTATCCATTTGAACAAGCAAATGACAACAAGCAAATCTGACCAAGAAAACAAATGTGAATACCTTTAAAGTGGCCTAAAATGACAGAGTTTGTGTTTCTGGAGAACCAGCAGTAATATAGTAAATGACATATAACTTTAGTATTGACTTATTTCAACTCATTATTATATTTATAATGTTCATTTGATAAATCTCAACAAAACTTTGAGCCAAACTCTACTGAAGTCATATTAACATACATTAAGCCAAACTTCTGGTCTGCCATAATGGATTAGTATGTAGTTTCTGATAAGTAATCATTATGGTTATGTTTCATAGGTATGTCATCACATGTTTATTACTCAAATACATTATACTCATAATCAAGTCTGTGGTTTATAAGATATTAACCTAGGAGAATAGATTATGATATCATACCACAGATCTGTGAATCTGAAGCACAGGCTGCCGATGCATAAAAATTGTTAAGAAGACCTTTGTGCATTTAGCCTTTTAAATATGACTAGATAAAACAGGTTATCTCCAGCCACACATTTATTTTTGCCAAAGGAACTCTGAGTTTACTGTAAATGTGGTTTATTAGGAATGAAATGTTACAATTTGGAGTGTTACGCAAGGCTGGTAACTTGAATGAATTAATTACTTATCATGGCTTTAAAGATAATTCTTACTTGAGGCTCTATAATCATACATATTTTAACATCAAAAGCTAGATGGTTAAAAATGAAAAACAATTTTATAAAACCCTCACAAGTAATCCAGATTTGAAATGGAGCAGGTTGTTTGTGTATCACTCTGTAAAGGAAGAAAATTAACTGTCCTGGATATTAAGATAGAGTGCCTTCGCAATAAAAGAAAAGAGAAGGGAAATACTCAAGGACTTTGGCTTCCCAACTGCTTGTGGAAGCTGCAGCGTTACAGTTACAATAACCTGGTTTTTCAGGATCTATAACCATGCTATTAAATCAGGATGTCAGGTTCCTTTCCCACTTACTGGCTCCTTTGATCAGAATTATTGAACAATCTTTATATGCCAAACTATTATGCATTATTCTCCTCCCTTTCAAAGCAGCTAAGAGTTATGTTTATGGAGATGCATGTCTGTAAACTCAGCCTTAAACACAGGCCAAAGCCTAATTCCCACTCTGATTGACCAAGAAAAAAAAGAAAGAAAACAAAAACAGAACACATTTGAGGGCAAATTAAGTCTCCAGTGCCTCAGTTAAAACAGTAAAGGCTGTTAGGTTGATTCAGGTGAGGTCAGATTGAGGAAGCCTACATGGGTCAAATTTGTGCAAACTACGGAACAGAAGATTGTCATATGTAACCAGATTTTCATCCCCCCACAAACATACTTGCCCTCACGCACAAACCTCTCTTCTGAACTTCTAATTTTTCTTCACTTGTCTTGAGGGACTTCTGCTACTCAACTCAATGGTAGTTATTGCGTGCCAACATCCACTAAATTTAAAATGCAAATGACATCCAAATTGACTGTGAAAAAGGAAAGTGTGATCTGCATGTGACAGGACACACAGGGCTCCTTGCTCTATTCCACTCTTCCCCATTATGCACCATGCTTCATAGGAAGGCAGAGACTATAAAAACCCAAGCCACTGTTAGTCTGTCCCCTACCTCCTGCTGCTGGTTGTTGATCTGCTGCCTTCCCACTGCGCTAAATCATTCAGTTCCTCTCCAAGCAACACCTCCCATTGATCACTCCAGTGGGGCTGCTTCTGAAAATGTTGATTCAACTCTGTGGGGATCATGGGCCTGTGCAGTCAAGGAGTGAGAAATGAGGACCAGCAGAGACTCCTACTTTTCATTGGCACAAAAAGCATTCACATCCTCTCCACCTCACCAGCACCCCCCACCTCCTCACCTTTTAAGCATACTTCTGCCAAGCTGGCAAAGTGATTGCAACTTGAGTAAAGAAGGGCAAGTAGAAAATCAGTTGAATGGCATGGCATGAAACACCTGTTTATTTCTGCCTTTGCACTATTTGCACACTCCCAAGAGAATCTAAAACCCAGCTGCCTTCAAAGTTCTCATGCTTTGCCTGGATTCTAAATGTGGAGAATTGAGATTAATGAAAAGTACTTTTGCCACTAAAAATACCTTTCCCAAAACAGTCATTTTCTAACCCACAACTGCTTAGAATGGCATCGTTTAACAATGTTTATAAGTCATAAAACATGCATTGGGTTGATGTATGAGTTTGTATCTTTGGAGGAACTAGAATTGCAAACAAACCAAAAAAAATGCAGGGAGAAAGAAAAACGTTCTAACAGATGTGTTCACTACTAAATAGAACACACAACATGTGCTGCAAAATAAAAGAACCATTTGGCAACATAAAATATCTTGGCATCTGTGTTAGATTTGTAACCACAGTAAAATATTGATATGGATCATAAAATTCAAGTTCTACATTCCTGTGCTTCTGGGTGACTCTGTTGTGAAAGACTTTTCACACTGTGGAATTGTTCTTGTTCATCAAAGGCATTTTATGACAAACTTGCTTTATGATATTGCATGATTGACTCATTTTCAAAAAGCTGATACAAAAAAATGGAAACATCCATTAATCCCAAAGCAAGGCATAAATATGGCATCTTAAATAAACAAAGAAACAACAACACAGCTTGGACCTATTGATAGAAATGAGTACTTAGAAAAATGCGTCCAGATAAAAGGCCATTGAATTCTAATGACAAGTTTTAATATTAATCTTGTATTTTGGGAATATGCTATTGAATTAGCTATTTTCAGAATAAAAACAGTGCCTGATAAAAAGTATTGTCTACAAAGGTATGTATAATATTTAATATTTAATAAATATTATATCAATGTATAATCACCTAAATGGTACAATATATTTTAATAAAATATTATTAATTATAATTTATATTCACATTTTTAACAGTTTGTGTAATTGTGATATTGTGATATAATAAGAAATACACATTTGATCTCTGCCCCTGGTTTCTGACACATGATTTCTAAAACCCTTGGAATCTCTGGAGTGATGAGTATCTTTTGTATGCTAATAAGATGACTGGTGGTTGAGAGCCCCTAGATAGCTTCAGGATGGGGGCTGATCTCCTGAAAGACCAAGGCAGGATTAGAGAGAAGGTTGGGACCTTTAGCCCCAAAGAGAAGAAAAGGGCTGAAGGTTGAGTTGATCACCAATGGCCAATGATTTAATTATTCATGCCTATGTAGTGAAGCCTCCATAAAAATCCAGAAGAACAGAGTTTGGAGAGCTTTGGGATTCCTAAACACACGGAAGTGATGAGAATAGCAGTGGGAAAGGACAGGGAAGCTCTAAGCCTATTCTCCCATACCCGGCCCTGTGCATCTCTTCCATCTGGCTATATATCTGTGTTCTTTGACATATCTTTTATAATAAGTAAGTGTTTCCCTGAGTTCTGGGAGCCGGCTCAGCAAATTAATTGAACCCAAGAAGGGGTCATGGGAACCCCTGATTTATAGCTGGTCAGTCACTACTGGTCACAACCTGGGGCTTATGACTGGCAATCTGAAGTGGGGGACAGTCTTTGGGGACTGAGCTCTCAACCTGTGGGATCTGACACTATGTCTAGGTAGATAGTGCCAGAACTGAGTTAAATATAGGATACCCAGTTGATGTTCACTGGAGGATTGTTTCGGGTGTGGCAAAAACTGCTGTCAGAAGTGTTGTGTTGAGTGGTGTGTGAAAGTGGAGAGTAGGAAAAAAAAAAAGAGTGTGTTTTCCCCTTGTAGGGGTGAAGGGATCTGCTAACACAAGCTGGTAATAGACAGATTAATAGGAGAGAAGACATACAAATTTATTAACATGCATATGTACACATATATGTAAAAGAGAGAAATATAGAAAATATATAGTTCATGAAGACAAAATAGTATATAAATAGTATTTAGACAACACCTCCACTCCACTCATGAATGCAACTACAACCTTAAACTTCTTTCACTTTTTCTTTTGATAGCTATCTCTACATTTTAAAAATGTATTTATGGTGCTATCTCATATCTTATCAATTTTAGGCACTATTAACTTCCTAATATGAAAGATGGGCATTTAGTGTTCTTACATAAACTCCACACTATATCACAATTGTCAGTTGAATAATCAAAAGTTAAAGTTACTTTTTACAGAGCAATATTTCTATAGCAGTAGGGAAATAATCATACTATACTGATATGTTCACAATGAAGAGATAGTTACCTCTTTCTAAAATTTGTGATTTGATTTGTATCTATTAGTAGTTTATCCCAAACTCCAGAAAGTCAATAAATGTACACAGGAAAATATATCAGGTCATTCATTAAATGCCCACCTCCCCAATCCTATCTGGCCCCCCAGCCCTGACCCAGGGCTGTCTGTCTGTCTCTGCTTGCAACGTAAGGCTTCTTCCTCAGCCTCTCTACAACTGCCATCCAGGATCTTGGCCTTTCTACCTCTTGGTGACTTCCTTCACTTCTCTCATGCATTGCAGTCTTTATTCCTGAATTCTTTGCTTTCCAGCTTGTTGGATTACTTCCTCATTTTTTGGAATATATTTTCTACTATATTCCTGAGAAATAGTGTATAAGAGGCAATTTCATTTTGAGACCCTTACACATCTAAAAATGTCTCAATTTCTCCCTTCTACTGAATTAACAATTTGACTAAGCACTATGAAATCTAGTTTGAAAATCAATATCCCCACCTTCAGCATTTTGAAAACTTTGCTCAATGACCATCTAGCTTTCTGGTTTTCTCTGAAAAACCCGATGTCCTTATGAGTCACAGTATTTTCTAAGTTTTTAAAGATTGTCTCTATATCAGGTGTTTAAAATTTTATGACGGTACATCTGGTTGCAGAACTATTTTATCATTCATTGTGCTGGTCCACGGTGAGTCCTTTTAATATGAAAAAAAAGCACCCTGACTTCAGATACACTTCTGGTATTCAGTTCTTCTACAAGAATTCTAGATAAAAGAAAGAAATAGACTTTGGAATTTTATCTGTTGGATATTAAGCTTCTCAGACTAGTTCTAATTTGCCCATTTAAAAAAAAAATTTTCTCTCTCTCATCAACCAAAAAGAAACCAAACTCTGTAAAATAATTTAAACAGGTTTATTCTGAGCCAAATTTGAGGACCATGACCCAGAGCCATGCCCAAGAAGCCTTGAGCAAGTGGACTTGCTGTGGTTGGGTTACAGTCTGGTTTTATATATTTCAGGGAGACAAGGATTACAGGTAAAGTCATAAATCAATACATAAACGGGTTTGGCCTGAAAAGGTGGGCCATCTCGAAGCAGGGGCTTACAGGTTATAGGTGGGTTTAAAGATTCTCTGACTTGGAACTGGTTAAAGACATGAAACTTTGTCTAAAAGCTTAGAATGTTTTAAGATAAGGAAGTCTGTTAATCAGAGACAAGCCGCTGAACATATCCTGTAAATTGAGGACTTGCAGGTTTGTCTTGCATAGCCTTAGGCCTGTTAATGAGTTATAAAGGATATCTCTAAAAAGGGAGGAGGGCATGATGAGGCATGTCTGACCTCCCTTCTCAAGACGAGCAATTCAGTTTTAGGGTATCCCCTTGGCCAGGATGGGGTCCATTAAATCAGTGGGTGGTGGGGAGCCTTAACATTTCATTTTAGTTCACAGTCTTATGTTTTACTTCCCGGGTTATTACCACAATTCTCATCTTTCTACACTCTTTATTTTTTAAAATTTCTGCATTTTATTTTTAATTTCCAAGAACTCTTTTTTCAATTGTTTTCTCAGTCTTCCTTTTAGAGAGAATTTTCCTTTTAACTCATGTCTTTAATAACTTCTCTTATCTCTCTGAAGATATTCTTTGCTAGGTTTTTCTTCTATTTCTTTTATTATCCGTTTCCTCCAAATCCCTTTTTTGTTGTTATTTATTTGGTTTCAATTTTTCATTAGGAGAATTTCTTTATACATGTGGTGGGCAGAGGCTATCTGTTTACATTTAAGAGGCAGACTCTAGGGGCTCAGGCAGAGCTTGTACACTGCAGGGCTTAACTACCGGGAAGAAAAAGAATTATTTTGTTCTCCCATGGGGACTTACTTTTTATATGTATTTTTATTAGAAAATCTATAGTTAACCAAAATAATATTAGCTTTGTTTTTCTTTTAGCTCTAAGAAAACAAAAGTTTGAATTCAAAAGAATATTACATCTAGACATTTTAAAAATCAACAATAGAAAAAAATTGAAAATGTTTTTCCATAGGGAGGATTGGTTGACTCAACATTTACAATTTATCCTCAGATCAATTTATCATACTGAAACCACCCTTACAAATTAATAAAAAAGGGTGCAAGGGAGACTTGTGGTAAGGGCCTAGCTAAAAATAATGATAATAATTAGCTACTGTCCCCCTGTTTACTTCTCTATAATTGCCACTCTGGAGCCACATAGCTGGTGGTCATAAAGATTCATAGCTTTCTCCATAAATAACATCACCTTTTTGAAACCTAGGGGTAGTTTCTGAGGTATCTTCCAGGTTCCACATTCCAGTGGAATGGCTGACCCACCTTGACCAGTGGCCCATATCGAGGAAATGACTCAACTGGTCTTGTGACCCCCACCCAAGAACCTGGTCAGCAAAGAAGACAATTTCTACAATGCTATGGTTCCACCCCGAATCCAGCCAATTAGCAGATTCAATTGCCTATGTCAAACTGTCTTTAAAAGCCTTGTCTCCCAAATTCTGGGGGAGGCAGATTTGAGAAATTTCTCCCCTCTCCCAGCTTAGGCTTAGTGCTATGTGGAATAAACTCTTTCTGCACGGTAAACCCTGCTGTCTCAGTGTATTGGCTTCCTCTTGGGCAGCAAGCAAACGAACTTTGTTGAGCGGCAACAATACCGCTTTAAATTCTCTCTTAAAAATACCAAAGGTCTTTAAGAATGAAAGAAACCAAAACAAATTATTTTCTCATGTTAAATATAATTAGAATTATGTTAATAATTCTAATAATAATTAGAATTGGTGTGTAAAGTTCCTACTGTGAACCAAAATAAAATTTTAAGGCTCATCCCCCCACCGGCTGACTGAATGGACCCCCTCGTGGCCAAAGGAATATCCTAAAACTAAATTGTCTGCCAGGACGAGGGAGGTCAGACATGCCTCATCATGCCCCGCTCCCTTCTTGGAATCCTTTGTGACCCATTGACAGGCCTAAGCATATGCAAGACAAACCTGCAGGTCCTCAATTTACACAACAAAATCTATGTCTGGTGGCTTATCTCTGATAACCACTCCTTATGTTAAAACATTCCAAGCCTCTAGACAAAGCTTCATGTCTTTAACCAATTACAAGCGAAAGAATCTTTAAATCCACCTGTAACCTGTAAGCCCCGGCTTTGAGATGTCCCGCCTTTTAAGGCCAAACCAATGTATGCTTCCCACGTATTGATTTATGACTTTACCTGCAACCCTGTCTCCCTGAAATGTATAAAACCAAACTGTAACCTAACCACCTCAGGTCTACTTGCTCAAGGTTTCTTGGGAGTGGCTCTGGGTCATGGTCCTCAAATTTGGCTCAGAATAAACTTTTTTTAAATATTTCAGAGTTTGGATTTTTTCCATCCACACTACAAATAGATAAAGGAAAAATAAAAATCTCAGGGTCCCCTCCAAACTTATTATGCCAAAAGGGAGAACTGAACATGAGAACTGAGTCATACAAGCACTGCCATCCTCTCTCCAGTGGAGTACAGGGGTCCTCTTTTAAGAAATGAAGAGGCTTAGAAAATTACTACACAGAGGGGGTTTTTTTGGTTTTTTGGTTTTTTAGTGGACTGAGCACGGGAGGAAGAAAGGAAGCCTGGCTGGCAATGTGGTCTTGTTATGCAGATAAGCCTCACAATAACAGCCCTCAAGGAAATGTTTTTATTCAGATCTTTAAAGGTCATACTCTCAGCAAACCTGTCCCTGATCAAATAGGCAAGGCCTGGCTGCATTTAACACAGATTCTCTACAGATGCAAATTTCTCCTCCAGCCTCCCCATACAGAGAGCCTTACCGCATTATTCCTGTTTGCTGGCAGCCATCTCAAAATATGACAAAGAAATGTATTTTCTTATTTCCTTCAGCCCTAAAAAAAACCCCTTCAAGATATACAGCCCTAATAAAATGAGTGCATGTCAACTATAACCTTAGGACTGTAGCCTAAATAAACTCTTCAATGTTCATTACAAGTTTATCACCACAGACGCAAATCAAAGAAAAGAAAGGGTCACCCTTCTACCCACCCAGAGAAGATTCACAATATTGACTATTTCCTTTACCCACTCTTTTTTGAGTGTTTATCTTATGTAGATTTACTGAGGACAAAATATAACTTCACAAGAACATCATCAATTGCCTCACTGCTCACTTCCTTCACCCCTCCCTTTTTCCTGTAAATGCAAAGTTCTCAACCTCTTCTACAGAAAGCCCAGTCCACAACAGGTACTTTTGGGTTGTGTTTTTCCCGGGCGCATCCTTTAAAATCTTGGCTTAATAAACCTCAATTGAGTGTGATTCTTTTGTTTTCAGTCACTTATTATTTAAGTTAACAAATATAACAAGTACCTATACACAACACCTAGAGAGACCACATTACCAGAGACAGATCGCTATGTCAATGTCATCAATTGTGTGAAAGAATGGAAAGAATTATATTTTCAGAATTAAACAAGCAAAGTGTACACAAATGGATGCTATAAGCCATTGGTTGGAGTAATCTACAGTCTACCTATAAAGGTGTGACTAAATAGTTTTAAAATAGCCATAGTTTCACTCACAGTGACCTACGTATAAACTCAGGAGGGCAGAACAAAAGTGTAATTGAAACTCAGTAAGGGCATTTCTAAACAAATGCATTAAACACTGTCTAGAGAAGACAACATGAACAAAAGAGGAAGTTTTCTTTATGAAACACAAATAAAGAAAATCTAAGGAGCAGTGCATTGGCAGAAGTTATCTGCTCTAGACTAGCAAAATGGTGAATTGATAAGATAGATTTATCAGGGTATGTAAGGAACTTTGCCATCAAGCTTTACGATCATTCTCAGACCTTAAAATTTTATAGTATTATACAAGAAATTCATTTCTGGAAATTCACCTCCTATTTGGAGATGTCTCTCTAATTATTATGCTTTGACTATGATGGCCCCCAAGGAGACTGGGCCATGTTTGATCATCTGTCCAGATGTGGCTAGCAGCTGATCTGTTAATTTTCTGTCGCACAGTTGTACCAGGATAAAACATTAAATAAGATCTTACTAAATATTCTAATAAATGAAAAAAATATTGTTAATGGAATAAGCAAAAAATATTCAACTGGATTTTTTCTGTTTATCGGGTTCAACAGACTTAGGTTTTGCTTGATGTATCTTATAGTATTATTTATGTTTCTATTCCTACAAAGCAGAAATCAAGTTTTTAAGGGTCAAGTAAAAAATAATAAGTTCCTTCATGTCCAGGCTTAGCTAGGAGCTCCTTTCGACTGCCCAAGTTTCTTCTTTGTGCCTAGTACTTGCCTTTCCCTGGGTGACTAGCAGTGGGAATATATACCCTCTTTAGGAGATTAGTCTGATGTTCATTCACAAGGGTTTGCTCTTTTTCTGTGGTCTCAAAAGAGACTTACCAGAAGACCCATAATAATCTAAAACAAAAAAATGAACATACACCGTAGCACGGAGCTTTCTCTTTTTTTTTAGGAATTGAGCAATACATTTTGTATATTTAAAGATATCTGTGCTACCCTTCATGTTCTCATTGAGTGATCATAACAAGTAAACTTTGAATGAGAGGCACATATGTTACATTTGCAGAAGACAATTTGCTTTTCTGTACACATTTTACAATAGGGAGGGGGAATTTTGAAAATGCCATGGAAAGCAGAAAACTAACAAGATATTAATAACTTAATTTTAATTGGATATTTACAAGTTATCTTCATTTGTTGGATTGTGCTGCAATCTTTTATTAAGTTGTTTAATTTAAAGTTATCCTCCTAAATCCTGTCAATCTGGGGACACTGACAAAATTAGATTCCTCTTCCTGCCAAACTGATGACTTAATCTTGGATCATATGACCAAAATAAAATAATGTTGTCCTAGAAATCTTAAAGTACAGTCTGCCTACCCTAGTGATAATGGTAAACAGTTAATTGCATCCATCACACTCTATCAAAAGGAGAGATGATATAGAGGAAACCACCATTGGACAATGTGTAAGAAAATATCAGTGCCACTTTAGAATAAATGAGGAGCTATGTTAGCTTCAGGCAATTAAAAAATGTACACTATCAGGGTATTTAACAGGGAAATTGATGTCAGAAAACTGCATTTATTATGGGTATTAAAGAAGGAAAAATGTTCCAGAATGGCTATCTCTATGTTTGCTATATGACAGGTGTAAGTTCCTAAAGTCCATTTACTGGCAGAACAGGAGCCATGCTGGAAAAAGCAATAATGTCTCCATCCCTCCACACACCATGGCAAAGCTATTCATAAGTGACTCAAGGCCTGTGAAAACCCAGTGAGGCTGACAAAACCATGTATTTAAATTGTTAAATCAAGATAGTCCCTATAGGGTGTTTTAGCCTCTGAGGCTCATTCTCTCTTAGGGATCCACTAAATTTGACAGCAGGGTGACAATTAACAAAATCTGTGATATGCAGACATCTGTCCATTAGGAATTGGACTAAAGCCATCCATTCATTTTACCTAGGCTACAGAATGGAAAGTAACTATTACAAAGTAATGGCTTCCAGCCACTATTGCTCAAGGCCAGTTTTGGATTAGTGGTGATAAACTAAAAGAGCCTTAACTACTTTTACTAATCCCAGAAAAATGTTCTCCTTATTTAAGTATATAATGATGCATGACAGCAGAACAATTTGCCTATGCCAGGCTTTCATCTTAGATGCATATGTTTCTTGTTGATGTCCTTAAAAATTACAGACAATCATCTAAGTAAGATTTGGAGTTTTTCCCTCATAAAGAATAGCCACCTCATAGTATACATAGTTTCTTTTAGTTTTTTCTTAAAATCATTTGCTCCATATATTTAATTTGGTGCTTTTCCTTCCTTGTCATTGCCCCATTTTTTTTAAAGTGTAAATTTACACGCAGTTCTTTGAGTTTGAACACTTGCTTAAATTAGCATAAGCACCACCACAATCGGGATACAGAACAATTATAACATCCAAAGAATTCCACTTTGCTAAACTTTTGTGTTCAAATGCTTTTCTCACCCCAAACTCTGGCAACATTTACTTATTATTTGCTCCTATAGCTTTGCCTTTTTCTGGAACGTCACATAAATGAATTCATACAGTTTACAAACTTTTAGGTCTGACTTCTTTCACTTAGTTTAATGCATTTGGGATCCATCTATGTTGTGTATCAATAGCTCATTCCTTTTTTTTGCTGAGTAGTATTCTATTGCAGGGAGGAACCATAGTTTGTTAATTCACACATTGAAAGACATTTTTAGTTAGTTCAAGTTTTGGGCTATTATGAACAATGCTGCTATAAACATTCGTATATAAATGTGAACTAAAAATAGAATCCTAAGCCCCCACTAACTGAATGGGCCCTGTCTTGGTCAAGGGGGACTTCAGAAAAATCCTTAAAATGAGTTCCCAGCCATGACAGAATGGGAAATGTAAAGCACAAGTACGAATGCGTGTTTCCTCTTCATAAATATTCTTGACTTCTCCTACAGCTTTTTAAATATGTATATGTAATCACTCTGGCTCAATATAAAATCCTGTTCCCTTTTGTCTCTCCCTTGAAACACATGTTCCTGGCTTGTGGCTGGAGTAGTGTTTCCTAGCCTGTCAAAATGGCCACTGCACGTTAAGAACTCTTCATGAGAAATAAATCTTTCCTTTTTTTTAAAAATATAAACCTTGTGGGTTTTTTTTGTTTGTTTGTTTTTTTTTAGGTTAACATATAAGTTCACATTTTTCTTGGATAAAGAGCCATGAGTTGGCTGGGTGCGCTGGCTATTCTTGTAATCCTAACACTTTGGGAGGCCGAGGCGGGTGGATCGCTCAAGGTCAGGAGTTCGAAACCAGCCTGAGCAAGAGCAAGACCCCATCTCTACTAAAAATAGAAAGAAATTAACTGGCCAACTAAAATATATATATAAAAAATAAATTAGCCGGGCATGGTGGCGCATGCCTGTAGTCCCAGCTACTTGGGGGGCTGAGGCAGAAGAATTGCTTGAGCCCAGGAGTTTGAGGTTGCTGTGAGCTAGGCTGATGCCACGGCACTCTAGCCTGGGGAACAGAGTGAGACTCTGTCTCAAAAAAAAAAAAAAAAAAAGACCCAGGAGTAGGATTTTTGAGTCATGTAACTTTTTGATGTTAATTTTTTGCTTTTATTTGCCGTTGAGCAGATGGATAGTCTTTAAATGTGTCTATAAATAATCAATACATGAGCATTTTATTATTAAGTACACGTTATGTTCCAACAGTGCAAGGCACGGAGGACCCAAAGATGAATAATGCATAGCATATCAAAAGAATGCATGAGTCCACTGATATAAGCATTGTATTAGTTTCCTAAGGCTGCCATAACAAAGGACCACAAACTGTGTGGCTTAGAATAACAGATTATATTTTCTTACAATTCTGGAAGACAGTAATCCAAAATCAAGGTGTCAGCAGGGCCATGTTCCCTCTGAGACTCTTGGCAGAATCCTTGTCTCTTCATGGCTTCTGGGAGTAGCCATCAATCCTCGGTGCTTCTTGGATTTCAGCAGTAGCACTTCATTCTTTGCCTCATCTTCACATGGTATTTTTCTGTCAACCTAAAATAATCTAAAGAGTCTGAGTCTAGTTTAAAGAGAATGTATTCACGTTCAAAGTTGAGGACAGCCAACTTGGGAAGCACAGATTCCAAAGAATGAAAGTTAGTGTTCCTATGTATAGAAGTTTTGGATCACTTATATAGACAGAGCTTAGGGAAGTTTAACAAAATTTTATCATCTTTGTATGCAAGGCTTAATGCATAGTTAAAACAATCTAATTCACTCCTTTTCTTTTTCTTTTAGGAAAAGTATATTTAACATTCCACACGGAAGATGTAATTGTCATGGGGTCTGGGTGGCATCTGGTTTGAGTTAGGTACAGGACAATAAAAGAGGCAGTTAATCTAGAATAAAAGATCAGTGCTTGAAAGTGGGGAGATCTCCATCTCTGGTCTTGCCTAGTCATTTACACAAGAACAATGAGGAGGAGAGCTAAACTATAATCTAAGAAGCAAAATTGCAAACATGTTACATAACTCAGTCTCCAGGGCTTAACTTCTCCCTTTCCATAATATAATAAATATAGAGGGTTCAGAAACTGTATTTTGTTTTACACTACCCTTGTCTTCTTTTAAGGACATCAGTCATATTGGATTAAGGGCCCACCCTGCTCAGACCTCATCTTAACTAACTACATCTTCAATGACATTATTTCCAACTAAGCTCACATTCTGAGGTACTAAAAGCTAGGACTTCAATATATCTTTTTGAGGGATACAATTCAACCCACAAAAAATAGGGACATAAATGTATTATGTGCTGACCATTGGTCAGGCGTTGTGCTAAGTAAGGAGGATACAGGGGTCAGTAGATTAGGTAAAGTTCTGGGTTTCACAGATTTTTAGAGCTTAGTGGGCAAGACAAACTTGGATACAATTTTGATAAAGAATCTGTTTATAGAGGTATGGTCCTTCTTAGGAGAAACACAAGATGCTCTTGGAATGTAAATAAGAGGTTCTAAATTGGCCCAGGGTTTAGAGAATGCTTTTCTGAAGAAGTAATATTTAAGATGAACCCAGAGAATCAAACATTAGACAATAAAGAGTGGTAAAAGAGTAGACTACACAGAGAAGAAAGAATGTAGAAAAGACTGGAAGTTGGAAAGAGTATCACGTTCCAGTAACTCAGCATAAAAGTGTGAAGGAAGATTGTCAGGAGATGTGGTCAGAAAAGATGACAGGGGTTTGACTATGCAGAGCTTTATAGATCAGGCCTGGATTTCAGACCACATCTTAAGGGCAATGTAAAGTCATTAAATGGTTTTACTACAAAGTTTGATATGATCATAAATGCATTTATAAAGATCCCCCACTTTGTGAAGAATAAACTGAAAGGAGACAAAATAAATTAGAAGGCAGATAATTAGGATATTTAAATATTTAAAACATTATATAATAGTCAATTTGATTAGAGTAGTGTTGATGGAAATAAGAGAGATGAGGCTGAGATTGAGAAATAAGTTGGAGGCTGCCTAATAAAAATTAGATCCAGTATGAAGGTGAGGAAGAAAGAGATATCAAAGAAAACTTCTGCATTTCTGGAGTGAGTCATTAGGTAAGTGAAAGTGTCTTTTACTAACTGAAGAACCACTAGTGGACATTCCATTTGGGGTGTGGGATGCACCAGGAGTTCCATTTGTGACACACTGAGTTTTAAATATCTGGGAAATATTCAAATGCTTATATCAAGCCAATAGTTGGATATAAGACTATAGAGCAGGAAGAGGTGTCTGGGCTGGACACATAGATTTTTGAGTCATCAGCTTATAGATGGTAATTTAACTTAAAGAATGGATGGAATTATCTAGGCAAGGATGATAGAATTAAAACAGCTAAAATGGATCCCTGAGGAATTCCATCATTAAAAGGTCAGGTGAAGAGGAAGTGTTGGGAAAAGAAACTGAAGGTGTTAGGTAAAAAGTGAAGGATTCTGGGTCTCCTAGGGACGAAAGTGGGTACTGTTGCCCTATCTTGGTCCTGCCCCACCCTAATTCTCCTTACCTGGGGAAGGAGGAAATACCCTATGAAACTGCCAATCAGAACTTGGTGCATCAGCCTCAAAAGAATGCAGAGGACTCTGTAGCCCACAGGCCAAGCAGCATAGGTACCAGAGAGTCCGGAAATTGACCTAGAACAACCTTCATGTAGTTTAGGCTTAAGTCATGTGACTCCCAACTGTCCGATCGAAGTGGTTCCATGGTGACCTCTGAACCACAAGGGAGGTGCCTATCCGGGCACTATACAGCAAGATGCAGACCTTAGCCAATTCCTCTGTTTGCACCCTTCCCTTGGCTCTCCCTTTGCTGTGACAATGGGTCTGGGTCATCATCCGGGGTGTATGTATTATGTTCTGCAAACCTGTATCTTGCTCTTGCTCTATAATCCTATCTTTCTCTCCTCAATAAACCTCATTTTTGTGCTTGCTTAACTTTGGTGAGTCTGGTCATTCTTCGGCTGTGAGCACGCAAGAACTGACATTTTCAGACTGAAACCTGACAAAGGCAGCCGACATTTTTGTTGATAGATACAATTCCAGTTAAAAAGATTGGGGTAGGGGCCAGCAGCAGATGCTGGATGCAAGGGGAACAACAAAAAAAACGGGCAAGGCTGCAAGAAAGTTAAATTAAGAACACATTGGCGAGTTATTGTCTTTAGCTGAAGAACAGGATGTAAGAATTGATGTAATGAAAGGGAATCCTTTAATGTTAGGTAGGGATCAGATCAAGGAAAACTTTGGCGCAAACATTTGATTTTTTATCTAATCAGTATCATTTAAAGAAAATCACTTTAGAACACAGTGTTAAATGAACTGCCCTGCACTCAATCCCTGGGGCAGGGGAGTTAATTCAGGTTTTATTTTAATAATGTACTTTATTTCAATAGTGTAAAACTAGGTTCCACTGTAGAGCCTCTTTTTAGGGACAGATGTCCTATGCCTTCTTCTTATACAAATGGGTGGTTTCTATTTATTCCCAATGATGTAGATTTATACCTGATAGTGTAAATATGGCTTTCTGTCTCTTAATTATATTAATAGCAACATTTTAATGAAAGATAGTCTTGGGTAAAAAACCCAGTTAAACAATCTTTACAAAAAACAAATGTTGCAATCAACTGGCGGTTTAATTTCTGGCAGTCACACACACTTTCTAATCCCCTAAAATGTGTTTGCTTCTTCTACTGAACCACTGTAGGCCATGGTGGAAATCAGTCAAGAGATGGAATTGACTTAGTATCCAGCACAGTGACGGGAGACATTAGTTACAGTGGCAACCTAATTGTAATGTAATTCCAGTAATATGTGCAGTTAGCACTGAGAGCACAATTTAGGGTTCCCTGCCTAGAGTTTCAGGAAAGCCATGCTGTTATTGTAATGAACCCACTGCTTTGCTGCTCCAGTTTTAGTCCTTAGTTTTATTACTCAGGAAGAGTTTCCTGGTTGTTCCTAAAACTTCACTAAAAGAAAAGAACGATAATGACTCTGCATACCACTGTCATATTACTTACGAAGACTTCATAAATGTTAGCTATTACTAGCTGCTTTATACCTCATTAGTATGCTTTTTGCATGGATTATATAATTTAATCTGCTCAACAACACTTGAGTAGACACTACTGTTAACTCCAAGTTTAGATAATTCAGTCAAAGTCACACAACTAGTGAGTGGAGGTGGCAGGGCTCAGACCTCCATCAGGCTGGCTCTGGACTCCACATCATTACTAATATCCTAGTCTTACATTCACCAGCAGTTGCATGTTAATTTGCCCTCTCAATTATAGAGCATAAGTTTCTTCAAGAATTTTGCTTTTGTCAGGTATTTTGCATATTCACCAAATAATAAATGTTTGCATAGAGAAGGAAAAAAAATTAAGATAATGAAAAAAGGGAAAAAAGAGAGAAAGAGAGAAAAAGAGAGGAAGAGAGGGAGAGAGGAAGGGAGGAGAAGAAGGAAGAAAGGAAGAAAGGGAGGAGGGAGGGATGAAGAATGAGAGAGAGAGAGAAAGAGAGAGAGAGAGAGAGAGAGAGAGAGAGAGAGAGAAAGAAAGAAGAAAGAAAGAAAGAAAGAAAGAAAGAAAGAAAGAAAGAAAGAAAGAAAGAAAGAAAGAAAGGTAATTACAACAAAAATGGGCATGGCTGGGCTTATGGTGAGAAAGCTCTTTTTTAGAGATG
>CAUYRT010080534.1:0-32873 GCA_963574885.1 Lepilemur ruficaudatus
CACAGTGCTAGCAGGAGGTATTGATCAACCTGTTTCCAGAGCATCAACTTGAGAAAGGATGCAAGAAAACACACACTTGTACTCAAAGTTCCCTTCCAAACATAGAAATTGGCATTTATTACCAATCCAAAAGCTATCCACAGACGACCAGAAAACGCCGAGGTATAGGACTGATGAAGCACAGTAGGTTAACTCACTAGGGCACCTCCTGTCCAGGCACTGCTCTCAGTGTGATCTCTCATTAAGTCATCAAAAAATCCTGAGACATAGATTTCACCCTCCTCATATTTAGAGATGAGAGCACCGAGGCTCAGAGAAGTTGAGTAATTTTCCCCCAAGTCACTCCCTTAGTAATTGCTGGAGCCTGGAATTGGACCCAAAGCAGCCTAATGTTCAAAAACAACTCTTTTTTCATGCTGCATCTCCATAAAAACAAAAACCTAAACGGAACAGGTTTATTTTCTATATGTTTTGATTATCCCTTAGTGATGTCACTGGACTGAAGACTCCTGTTAAGTAGAAGCCAGAGAGCGTAGGGCCTCCTCTGACGGCCCGTGAGCTCCAGGTTTCCAGGTCTGCATGTGTTACCCAACAGTTATTCCACCAAATGCCCATTTAGACAACATGCAGTAATAAAATCAAATGCTAACAGGCAGAAACACTCACTCCCTCCTCCAGCCATCGTGACAGCAGAATCAAGGAGACAGGAGCAAGGGGATGATTGCCAGGGTCTCCATCATCACATTAGCTGCCGGCAGGAATTCTGCACGGCGCAAAACTGACTTTGACAACTCCTTTGCTGACAGACTAATAAACTCAGTTGCATGTCCTGCTATAATGACACATGGCTTTATTTCCTTTTTCTGTTTTCTACGTATATTTACTTATCCAAAAGTCCTATTTATGCTAGTATCTTAAAATTGCGTGCTATAGCTATGTAACTGAAGGATGATTTACAAGCCAGTTTGAGAGCTGTTGGGGATGGAGTGTGGGGATCCTTAAGAAACATGCTTCAAATAAAAAGCAGGAGCCTCAGTTGATTCATCAAATTAAAAATGAGGAGTTTCTCTACATGATGGCTAAAGGGAAAGCCTGACGGAGGCTGTGGGTGTCATCTCATTAACTCTCTTTCGCACTCCTTCAATAAGGAGGGCCTGCAAGCACATTTCAAGGAAAGGCCAATACGTTGAAAATTGGAGCTTTATTCCCTCAACATTTATTTTGCATGAGCAGTGTTCCAGACCTGGTGCTAGGGGTCTGTGTTAGGGGCACAAACAAGAAAAGCTGAAGTACCTGACCTCAAGGAGCTCAGACTAACGCCAGAGAAACATCAAAAGTCAGTCATTGCAACCACGGGTGCACATGGAAGGGATACTTGAGCAGAATGTTGAGTAGACTAGAGAATTATCCTGAAGACAAGTCAGAAAGAACATTCTAGGAAGAAATAAGTGCAAGACCAAAAGATGGGAGTGGTAAAAAGAACTCGATGTGCTCAGGGAATGAATGGTCCATCAGAACTGCTATAACTTGGACACCTCCGGGGCCACGGCTGGAAGCAGTTTGTGACCTAGGAGGACTTCAAATAATGAAGGCCCTCACTTATGGAGCTCTAATAGCAAGGTTTTTTGTTGTTGTTGTTGTTTGTTTTTTTGTTTTTTTAATTAAGATTATGGAGATCCACCAAAAAAATATGAAGCAGAGCAGTGATATAATCAAAGTTGCTACGAAAGATAAATTTTAAAATAACTCCGGAATTTCACCAGCAACCACTGACCTTGTCTAGAGCATAAGATAGCTGAAGAATCTTGGAAGAAGTCACAATATTCAGGTTTTCGTCCTACTAGGGTGTTGTCACTGAATGTCCTTGGGCTCTCCATACTAAACTGCTCTGAATCTCATATCTTTCCTCGCTCATTAGAGAAAAGCATGCCCGCCTTGTCCCTCTGCAAGGTTGCAGTGGGAACAGAATGATGTAAATGCATAAGAAGGAACCTGTGAGGAAGGGTTGTGATCATACTTGTCAGAGACATTTCACGCCCATTGATTCACGAATTTATCTCAGTAGCACTAAAGGGAAGATTCTATTATTTTCCCTTGAATATGGCACAAGATTCTATTATTTTCCCTTGAGGATGGCACACGTGAGGTTCAACTTGCTGAAATAACTTGCCATAGTTCACAGTGTTATTGTGTTACAGAATTTTAATGAATGAAGGAATATTTCCTGAATTTTGTCTCTGAATTACATAGTCAAAGTATTTTTGCAAGACTCAGACTGAACACGATGGAAATTCCTCTATTCCATGACAATTTGGACAATAAAGTCGTAATAGTTCAAAATAAAACAGATAACCTGTATTGAGCAACCACGACATCTCTTCATTTTCTTACTGTTTATTACTGTTAGGACTCTCTGAGTTGACCTATTCCAAATGGAAACCCAGCAATTCCACCCTGCCAAATGCTTCAGGGGAAAGCCGTAAGAGCTCCAAATATCCGGGACCCTTATAAAAACCCCCTCATATGTTAATTTGTTTTACTTTTAAAGCCTATTTGAGGTGATAATGTGAATGAACACTTAGTGTTTTCCACAGATAAGAGATGGACTATTTGATTTGTGCAAAGGTTATTCTGGGCTAGAATACTAGAAAAGGGTCAATGTAAGAAATAGAAACTACGAAGTGTGATTCTAGCCACCATAGTGAGTCAACACACCCATCCTGAGCCCTGCTACTAAAGAAAAGTGAAGTCATCTTTCTTAGTAAGCATGTACAATCCATGTTGTATCTATGAGAAATAATGGGTTACAAAAACAGTGACTTGCCTAAGGTCATTTGTGGCAGAGAGAATCCGACTCACGCTTCCTGAGCCCCAGCCTGGATTCCGTCGGTGACATTGTGCCTCCTGGTTCTTCCACTGACGGCAGCATCTGTGCCAAAACCTAATCTCTCTTTAGTCATCTACAGTGATGATTGTAGATGGCCACATGATTTGGTAAATCATCTCATACCTCTTGTGTGAAAAATATTCCTAAAGTTTAAAGAAAATAATTTCAAAATGTATAATAGATACCATTTAACTCGTAAATACCCAATGTCACGTACTGTGCCAGGCATGCTCTGTCCCTCACCTCGCATCCACAAAATAGCCATGTAAAGAAGTTACTATTATTTTAGAGATGAAGCAACTGAGGCTGCAAGTAGTTAAATAATTTGTCTAATGCTGGAGAGCTATCAATGACTCTGATCTGTTTGGACCCAAAGCAGAGGCCCAGATGAAAAATCCGTCTTCATATACTGAGCTTAATACGCAGGAATATTACAGACTAGTTCTTGCTCATGAGGCATGCTAGGACTTTGTATTTCTTTGGAAATTAGTCTTCTGTTGATTGAAATACATTAGAAATAAGTGATCATTGTTCTTGCTTAATGTTCAAAGTAAATATCAATAATTCTCCAAAGGAAGGCAACATCAACAATTAAATTATCTTCAGTTAATTATCTTCTCTCATATTTTGGAATCTTTTGTTGCTTCTAGGGCTCTGGAACAAAGCTAAAACTTGTGATTACATTTCTTGCACTTTGTCAACACAGTGTAAGTATTTGAAGTTGGCTTTACTGTAGCTTCAATGAAAAAAAGATGGTGGAGGATGGAGGGAGAGACATAAAGAAAGAGGAAGGAAGGAACAAATAAAACAAAGTAGCATGTTGAAGATGACTGTGGGAAACTCTTACATCACTGAGCTGTATTCAAAAGAAAGAAAGTCAATCCAAGGTGAGTATTCCTTTTGTTCCTCCCCCTCTCTAGAAGGCTTTGCATCAGTTTTGCTTTTAGACCCAGCTGCGTTCCTAAGATATTTGAGAGTTCTCTCCTTTCCACTTAGAGATGGTGTAATGCGATGAGGGAGTGCTTGCAAGTTATCTAGAACTGAGTTCAAATCCACATCCACCAGTGCTGTGGCCTTAAGCATTTTGACCATAAAGAATGTTTACATTCACTCATAGTCTACGATGTGGTCTCAGTCACAGCCGAGCATGCAAAGACGAAGGCACAGAAAGTTCGAGAAGGAAAGCAGAGCCAGCCCATTTTGATCTGGCGGAGTAAGTGCCCCGTGAGAGGACGCCAAGGAGCAGGAGGAGCAGAGTCTAAGCGAGTCCTAGTGGCGTCTGCAGGAGGTGACAGGTCCCCCAGGCAAGGAAAGCAGGGAGAAGTCGTTCTGGTCCAGAGATCCGCAAGTGCGAAGACCCGGTTGTTTGAAGAACTGCCGTAGTTAGTCTCACGGGGTCGGCGCTGAGGAGGCGAGGTGGCCTCAGAAAGTGAGACGACACGTACGACAAGTACAGTCCCGACACTTACGTGGGCTCAGTGGGTGTCAGTTATTCCCTCCCCCCAGGTTGGTGTCTCGGGTGAACCCAAACACCCGCCGTGCTCACCCTCATCGTGGGCCCTTCCTTTGTATCTCACCTTGAGAAACACCCTCCTGAGCCGTCCCTGTCTGCTCCAGTGTGGCCCTGTGTATGGGCCCAGTCGCTCCCTTGGAGGACGTGCACATTCAGTTCAGGCCGCCTGGATCTCTCCCTCCACGGAGTGGCATCTCCTCGGGTCAGTCCTGCGCGCTCAGTTGCACACAGCGTTAGCCGGCGTTACCCGCTATTCGCGGACTCAAGGATGTTGGTCTTTTCTCCCAAAGGAGAATGAATCCCTCTCCATGTCAGGGGATGCTTGTGAATCACCCGTACCCTGACAGCACCCAGGAGAGGCATCAGTCACCAAGCTCTCTTGGCACAGCAAATGCCAGTGTATTCCCATTCTGCCCCAGTCACGGGATACCCACAGGAAGATGGTTTCCTTTTCCCTTTTTCTTTCTTTCATTGTGCTTTTCTCCAACTTCTTTTTCAAATGTCCATCCAGGCATTCAACAATTAGCAACCATTATGACAGAAGAGTAATCTGGGGAATACTATGTACATTTCTGTGTCTAGTCTATTCCTGAAACACTCACCTTCTGCCTTCTAGGTTACACTTTTTCTTTGTGTTTACTTTAATTTTTTTCTCACTGGTCCTTCTGGATTGTGGCTCAGATGTACCTCTTCTTGAGTCCCTTAAAATGTTCTACTTTTCAGCTTCCACCCTTGGGATTACCCCACCTGATTGATTTCAGCTACTCAGAAAGCTTCAGCCACTCTATGCCCACGGCTCTGATCTTCCCCTTGGACTTCACTCTGGAGTATTCTGTCTAATTCTGCCCAGTGGGCACCTTTCCAGGCAAACACTGTGCCCCACACTGAACGGTGACAGCTAAATCTCCCTCCCTTCCTGCATTTCCTCTATCTATTCAGACAGTAGCTCACATGCAACAAGGACTTTGCATTAACCAAGTACCGTGCCAAATGCTTTATAGACATCATGTTACACAATCCTTCCAGTATTTCCATGAGATTATTGCTATCATTAGCCCCATATCACACATGAGGAAGTTAAAGCACATAGAGCTTACGCGGCTTGTCCTAGGTCACACATCCCGTAAGCTGCAGGGCTGGATTTGACACTACCCGTCACGCTGAGCCAGACCTCAGCACTTAGTTGCCACAGTCTTCATCTGCGAAGTCTTCCAAGTTAAAAGGCTAAAAGTCATCCTTCTCTCTACTATGTTCAATTTGTCTTCAAGACTCCTTGATCCAATTTTAGATATGCCTTTCACACTGGGTCCTGCTTTCTAGCTTGTTCTGACTCTCATTATTTGCTGCCCACACAGTTGCAAAGAGCATCCAGTATCTCTCCCTCGCAGCCACATCTTCAGTACTTATTCCACGGTACCAGCACAATTATATTTCCAAACAGAAACCGACAAACAAAGCAAACAACAAAACAAACATTAGCCACTCAATCCTCAACATGAAAATGAAACCAACAAACTGTGGCTGGCTGCTAGTTGCCCAGTGGAAAAGCAAGCTCCTTCTCAATTTATCACCTGCCTTCTACTCTGGCTGCGTTTCCCGCGTCTCCGTCTTCCCGCCTTTCATCTCAGAGTCCCGCTGCACCGGCCGATGCACAGCCCCTCCTGGCTGCGTGGCACGCCACCTCCCTCTGCCTGCACCCATGCTGCTCACTCTTCCCGGAAGGCCATTCTCCTGGCACTTCTCGCCCAGAGTCAAGTCTGCTCACAGCTCAGTTATTCTGAAAGCTTTCTCACCTTCTTGAGAAAGGGACAGTGCTCTTCCCCCGGTAACTCAACAAATATGACAGAGCTCCTTCCCTAAAAAGGGTACAGTCTCAGTAGGGGAGTTAACATGAATAAACATAATGATGACACAAAGGCTGTGGCTGATGTCATGTGACAAAGCAGGGTGTGGATATAACAATTCGTATTTCTTCTTCCTCTTCTTCTTTAGGTGTCCAGTTGCAGCTGAGAAGAATCTGCTGATAGCACTGAGGGTTAATAATGGAGATGGATTTTTTTAGATCCTGATAAGAAACTCATAGAATAATATTGGGATATGCATCGAGCTAAGAGTTATGAGCAATATTTTAAAATAAATCATATCATTACCAGAATCCCATGCCCTCTCCAAAATTTATTTCAGCAACCCAGATGCTATGCAGTCAGAGGACCATTGACCTACTGTTAAACCATGTGCTACCCCTCTGTGATGACTCCTGCAAAGTCTGATAGCCAGACAACTTGATATGCTTTCAATCAATGCCTGGCTATTGACTGCCCAATGGAAAAAGCACTGTATCAGGCCTGGGAGAGGAAGAAAGCTGACATCCTTGTGCAAAGCTGAAAAACTAGTGAAAGGGCATTGTTAGGATGTCAGAGAAGCTACACCGTGAAAAGGAATTAGCAGAGACCAAGAAATGGTGAAGGGACCTTGAGCAGGGCCCACGTGAGTGTTGCCAGATGAAGATGTTGAGGAGATCCAGGAGAGCCCCACATAAGAGGCCATATACAGAGGATGATAAGTAAGTGTCTGAATCACTTATTGAATCTGTGCAATGTGAGAATAATCATTAAATTCATAGTTACTGATACCAGATGTGCTTTCAAAAGGTACTTGTTGAGTGATAAAAGAGAATTCTGTGGAAATAATCTTACTCCTACTATACAAGTCATCAATAAAACCCACTTTTAGAACAAAACCTGGAGCGTACCATGAGGATCAATGGTAACATCCATCTCAATATGCAACTGGTACCAAAAAAAGACATGCCAAATGGTTTTGTACATTACAGTGAACAATTCTTGCAGAGAAAGTGAAACAAGATCTCAGAAAATAGTGACCAAGGTATAAACTATACTAAGAGTTTAGGAAGGCAAGTTGGAAATTCAAAGCCCTTAAAAACTACTCAAAATATTTGGCTCAATAATGTCATTTCTGAGGCTAGTTCAGGCAAACAATTGAACTTGTGAGGTTAAAATTACTTAAGCACAAAGATGCTCAACATTGTGTTAATTACAATAATAAATATTTGGAAACAACACAGGACCCCTCTCCCACCAAAAAATATTAAAATGGTTGAGGATAAAAACAAAAATGTCACTGGACTGTTTATCATGAAGTCATTAAAGTGATATTTTTAGATGTTGCAATGGCATGTGAAAAGCTCTGGGAAGTACCTTTGATTTTTTTCTAGGGGAAAGTGCTTTACAGGAATCCCATCTGGGTTTCAGGAATGAATGGCAGCGTGACTCACGTTTTCCTCACTGGAGTCAGATACTTGCAGTGCTCCGCAACATAGCTTATATTTTCCCACCATCATGCCTTAGCCCTTGGCAATCCCCCTGTTTCCAGTGGGCTTCGCTTTTCCTTTCATCTATTCCAACTTTCACTGTCCTTCAAATCCTAAGTCATTTTACTTCCTTCCACAGTGCTTTCCAGATTATTCTAGAACACAGAAACTTTTCACCTTTCAGTCATGTAGAACTGCATTTTCCAATATTATCTCACACTTTCCTACTGTCTCAAGCAATAGAAGGATGTCATGAATGTCCCATCACCTGGTTTATATATAGAAGTTTGCAAATGTCTTACTTGTTTGAAAGAAGAAATAAGATGTAGAGCTTAAAACTCTGGCATCCGTAGCCATATTCCCTTGGCTACAGTCCCAGTCTCTACCATTTACTACCCGTGCAGCCTTGTGGAAGCCCTTTAACTTCTTCAAGCCTCAATGTCCTTATCTGTAAAATGGGGATAATAATACTATTCATCTCACTCTATCATTTTGTTGACATGTAGATTTCTACCTAATCTCCCACAGTCAAAACCTATTTCTTTAAATCTTAATTTGTATTCCTAATAAGGTGGACATGATATACACTGAGCAAGATAGACCCTGACTACTTAGCAGTTTGGGTTCAATTATGAAACCTTCTGAACTTGCATACTGTATACAGCTGACTCTGGTGGTAACTGGCTCTGGTAGTCTGAAGGCACTGAACCTTGCTTGGGTTGCCAGTTTACCTCTGTTGAATAGGATACAACCTCAAGAGAAATTTCCTAACCCTCACAACATACAACAACATAGAATAGTGCCCAATGGCACTTTCTGGGGCAAGTGATGGCCCAGGTTTTCTCCTCATATAGGGAAGCTGCACAGATTGGATAGGAATTGCCCACACACTCAGCACCTCCTTCTTCAAGAGGTGATTTTGAAAAATGTGTGTTTGAAAGCGACCTAACTTACATACGCAAGTTTGCATGTGTCTTCAGCTAAGGAGGAAAGAAAATTGAGACGGAATGAAAACCTCTCTACTTTCAACAGCAGCCCGCTGTGTCTGAAGACTGGGAGTCCTTAGAGTCCACCGTGCCGTCCCTCACCCTGCCTCCTTCCTTGTCCACAAGGCTGGACAAAAGGAACTTAATCCCCTCTGCCCTGAGTCAGTCCTATCGGTTCACATTTACTAAATATAAAGTACCAATATAAAACAAAAACGAAATGCCTATCCTCAAAGGGCTTGAAAAAACTAAGGGAATACTCAATTGTTATAACTATTTTCTCAATCTCACGGAATTAGGGGTCTCAATAGGGGAAAGGAATTCCTCAAGTTTATAGTTTTGAGTATTGAATTGTATTTAGTTTTGCATTTTCTGGCTTTTTACGGCAATAGAATCAAATCTTTACTTTCTTGTCTTTTCAGATTGTAGGCGTCCACCAATATCTATTTAAATAAATATAATGTTTAGGGTAACTCTGCCTATTGCCCAATTTAGTCTGAAGACCAATTCTGTTTGGTCTAGAATGTTTTCTCTTATGTAGTTTAAATATTGTTAAATTAGTTCAGTATTTTAAAAATTTGAGATATTCCCAATAAAGATATAATTTTCTTCTTTCTTGATGGAAAGTGAACAGAAACATTGGAAACATTGGACCAGCATTCATCTGGAGCTGAATTGCTCCTATACCATTTAGAGGATATACACTTTCCATTTCTCCTTTACAGAGAATCTAAATGTCAGCTATCATTCATCATCACATTTCCTGGTTTTTTTTTTTTAAAGTAAGTAAATATTTTCCTATTTTTATGTTACTAACAAAGGTACACAAATGAAAAATAAATCTAGATGAGCTGGTGTTTCATAAAAGGGAAAGAGACTACATTTCCTAATGGAAATAAATATTATTCTTGGTTTTTAACATGAAAATAAAGTCTTTAGTATGAAATGTGTCTTTTGTCTTATACCCACATTCACCCTACAGGTAATTTAGTTTGTGCTCTCTGGTCTAGAGATATCCTACAATAGAAATGCTTCTGAATCTCAATTCCTATATTTCTATCAATTGCAGTACTATTTAACAGCAGAAGTATGGTTCATCTGTTTAACCTAATTTTCAGGATAGGAATGTCAAAGGAATGCATCAGTCACAGAAAATTAAGAAACAGTCGTACAGTACCTAATGGTCTAAGAAACTTAATCTGTTTCCCAAATCACTTGACTTACTGTCTAGGACTTTTTTTTTCCACTGAGGATTATCAAGTTCAATGTCTTCTCCCTGCAGACTTCGATTTAAATCAGGTTGTCTTTTTTTTCAAAGTTTAATCCAATAATTAAGATTTGGTCATCAGGCTCTTACATGGATTATTTCTTGAAAACCAAAGACAATAATTAAGTATTAAATGTTTTATTCAACATTTCAGGATGATACATGGTGAATGCAATGGTAAATCTTTTTCTGTCAATGTGGATTTCTTAATGGAAATTCACTTAAATGAGGGTCTATCAATTTGTAGCATATTATCTCACTCTAGTTAAGACCAAGCTTCATTGAACACATGCCCACCCCCTACACAAAATAAATTACATCTTGGCAGTGCAATACTTCTAAATAAATATTTTCTGTCTTTTAATGTTAAATAAGCCTTTACCATCTGTTCTGTCCTTTAGTTACAAATGACAAACAACATAACTTACTATTGTGCCATTTACAAACAGCAGACAGAGAAGTGGTTTGGTGCTTGGCATATCTTTGTTTTTAATTCTACACAGTCAATATTTGTTTTTCTTTTCTCATGCTTCAAATATAATGGGAGATATCACTCTAGTCTGATATATTGAAATCTTTCCCAGAAAAAAGTGAACATGGGAAAGAAAGAATGATTAATTGAAAAACTAAACTAAGGCCATATCTGCAGAAATGTGATGTACCTGAAGGCTGTAATCATATAGAGGGAATGTTACATCTAACTCTATCAGGCAGATGCCATGCAGATTGCATTGTAGCCAACACCCTTGGTAAAGGAAAATCTGTTTGTCTTCTCTGAAGGATAAAAGACATTTCCAAAGAAACAAAGAATTTAAAAGTGAATTCATCCTCTCTACATCTTTTGATAGTCTGCATATTCTAGGAGCATAGCAAAAATTACATGATCGTTAGAAAGGCATCACAAACTGAAAAGGAGAAAGATGTACTAAGTCTGGTTAAAATGTAAAAATTATGTTCACTTCAACTCGGTGTTCATCAAGGCCTTTCCCTGAACAAATCACAGCATGAGGTACTTAGCTGAATACATTCATAATGAAAAGAAAAGTTGCTGATTTATTAAAAAATAGAAAAGCAAAAGAAAACAAGAACCCCATGTAAGATGTCCGTATTAAAAATTCATAAAGAAATAAAACCACTAAGAGAAAACTTATGATATTTTATAAAACCAGAGCATGTGAAACTTCAAAGCCTTGGCTACTATGGTAAGACAGGCTTCCCAGGCTGTGGCTGGGCACTCCATTGAGAGGTTTCTTTCTGTATCGCTCTCTTGGTTCTACATTCTACAGCTGTCAAAGAGTATACCCAGAATATTGTACTCTGGCCAATCTGGGTCTGCTGTTTATAACTCAGGATCAGACAATGATAAGGGTGGTCAGTTTTGTAGAATTACAGAATAGACATGCTGAACTTCCCTTAGGTGCTATTATTTGTAGATATATCTATTTTGTTATAGTCATTCCCTGAGATAATATCAGCTCTCTTCTTTCCATCTTTAAACATCACTTAGTAATTATCTCAGGTCATCTCGTGATTCTACATCTTCCCTCTGCTAAAACCGTTCATCTCTTTCACAACAAATATAGTGGAAAGAGAAACACTGACACTAGACAAAAGAAACACTAGACAAAAGTAAAAAAACTATGGATACCTTTAAGATACATAAAATAATTTATGCAGGGTGATACTTGTTTTTCTGTTTTATATCAACATAGGCATATCAGTAAGTAACTTTTCGTTGTCATGTAAAATCCTCCAAAGAAACAATAATTTAGAAATAAAATTACAAATTATAGAAATATCATACAATCTATATACACAAAGAAATAAAAGGCTGGAGGTTAAAAACAAAATCAGAAAAAAATTCTATACCATCTGGATATGTAAACAAATAAAAAAATCTCCTTTTTCTTTTAAATAATTATTGAAACAAAGACAAAACCCAAAAGTGAACTGTAGCTTATCTAGAATAATAATGAAAATAGTACATACCAGAATACCTAAGGTATAGAGCTATGACAGCTCTCAGAGAAAAAACTAATTACACACATGCACAAATGAGAAAAGAAAATTAATGAATTAAACACTTGATTCTGAAAATTAGAAAAACAATAAAATAAAGTGGGAATAAAAATAAAATAAAGATTAAAACCAAAAATAATGAATTAAAAAAACTCAGCCGAACACATAAATAAATAAAAAGCCCTGGTTCATTTCTAAAACCAATATAATACCTAAGTCACTAGCTAATGTAAGTCTAAAAAAAAAATAGAAGAATGTGCAAAATAAATAAAAGTAGGAGAAAATAACCATGATAACAGATAATAACATGAAAAGTTTGTAAGAGTCCATCTTGTTCAACTCTATACAAATACACTTGGAAACCTAGATATAATTTTTTGAGCAAATTTAATTTGTGACAGCTAATCCCAAAAGAGGAAGATAATCTAATTAGAATTATTTCCATTGAATAAATATATAACAAATTCTTCTTTAATGTTTTTGTCTAATATTATTTTAAGAAAAATTCTGCCATAAAATTGTCAGATAATTTCAGTACTATTTAAATAGTCTCAGAATATTGTGGAAAAAGAAAACCTTCAGACTCTTATTTTAAGAAAACACAATATGGGCACCAATATAAATTACAAATAAAAAAAGTAAAGACCAATATCATTTATGAATATTAAGGCCAAAATGTTAATTTTAGTGAACCAAATCTAGCAGAATAGTAAAATAATACATCATGCCCATGAATAATATCTATATAATTTTAATGTATTTAATTAAAGTTTATATGATCCTTTTCATAGAGATAGACATTTGATAAAATATATTTGTCCATTAGGGGCAGGGTTAACACCTAAGAATAAATTAAAAAATGAGTTTGAATAATATTAACTTATAAAATATACTTTTTTACTCCATAATATTTTAAGAGAAATTAAGAAATATTTGTTAACATGGCTATTACTTAACATTGTACTGAGGGTGGTAGACAATATAATTAGAGAAGATAAATAAATTGGATACATATAAACTGTAAAAAGATGGATAAAATATTCCTGCTCTCTTATAATCTGAAATCGAAAACACCTAAAATTTATACAAAACCAGAATTCATTGAGGTAGCTGGGCACAAAATTAATATAAATAGAAATCATAAGATACCAAATATTTCAGTAACAACCTCTTAGAAGATACAATGGAAGAAAAGAAACCATTTACATTAGCAAGAAGAGGACAGAATACCTAGAGATAAAGGTCTATGCAAAGACTACATTTAAAAAATCACTGTGTAAAATCTGAAAAAAAAAAAATCAACATACAAAAATCAGTGGCATTTCTATACATTAATAACAACCAAGGTAAGAATCAAATCAAGAACTCAATCCCATTTACAATAGCTACAGAAACACAAAAAACAAAAACCACCACCACCACCAACAACAAATCTCTGCAATATACTTAACCAATGAGGTGAAATGGAAAGAAATTGTAGATGAAGGAAACAAATGGAAAAGCCCCTCATGCTCATGGATCAGAAGAGTCAATATTGTTAAAATGTTCATACTACCCAAAGTAATCTAGACATTCAATGCAATTCGTACAAAAATGCCAATGTCATTTTTCATGGAATTAGAAAAAATAATCCTAAAATTCAAATAAAAAAATAAAAAAAACAGACCATGAAGAGCCAAAGCATTTGTAAGCAAAAAGAAAAAATCTGGAAGCATCACATTACTCAGCTTCAAGTTTCATCATGAGGCAAAAGTAACCTAAGCAGCATGATACTGGTATAAAAGTAGACATATTGACAATGGAACCCAGAAATCAAGCCAAATACCTAAAACCAACTGATCTTCCACAAAGCAGACAAAGACATACACTGGGGAAAGGACATCCTATTCAATAAATAGTGTTGGGAAAATTGGATAGCCTCATGAAAAATGAAACTATATCCCTATCTCTAGCCCTACATAAAAATTAATTCATGATGGATTAAAGACTTAAATATATGACCAAAAGCCATAAATACGTTAAAAAGAAAACCTACAAAAATTAATCCTCAACATTGGCCTCGGTAAAGGATTTGTGAATAAGACCCAAAAAACAAATAAAACACAAATTTTAAAAAATTATACAATTAAACTAAAAAGCTTCTGCATAGCAAAATAAATAATCAACAGAGTAAATAGACAATCTATGAAATGGGAGAAGACATTTACAAGCTATACATCTGACAAAGACCCAATATTCAGAATCTATAAGAAACTTAAACAAATCAGCAAGGAAAAATAAATGAACAGACATTTTCAAAAAAAGAGAAAAAGTGGCCAATAAACATATGAAAAAAGTTCAACATTACTAATCATCAGGGAAATGCAAATTAAAACCACAATGAGATATCTATCACCTTACCCCTGTCAGAATGGCCACTATTAAAAAGTCAAAAAAACAATAGATGCTGGCACAATTGTAGCACAAGGGGGATTTTTATACAGTGTGGGTGGAAATGTAAATTAGTACAACATCTATATAAAGAAAACAGTGCAGAGATTTCTTAAAGACCTAAAAGTAGATCTACCATTTGACCCAGCAATTCCACTACTGGGTATCTACCCAAAGGAAAATAACTCATTTTATTAAAAAAAGACACCTGAACTTGTATGGTTATCATAGCAAAATTCACAACTGCAAAGATATGGAATCAACCTAAGTGCCTGTCAACTGATGAATAGGGAAAATATGGTATGTATATACCATGGGATACTACTCCATAACAAAAAGGAATTAAGTGTCTTTTGTAGCAAGAAGTAACCCAGGAACAAAAACCCGAACACTTATAAGTGGGAGCCAAGCAATGAACATGCATTGTCATACAGAGTGACAAAATGGGCATTGGAGACTCTAAAGGAGGGAGAGTGGAAGAGGTGTGTAGGATGAAAAATTACCTATTGGTGATGTACACTAGTCAGGTGACAGGTACATTAAAGGCCTATATTTCTCCACTATACAATGCATCATGTAGTAAAAAACCTTTTGC
This sequence comes from Lepilemur ruficaudatus, assembly GCA_963574885.1. Classification (NCBI taxonomy): domain Eukaryota; kingdom Metazoa; phylum Chordata; class Mammalia; order Primates; family Lepilemuridae; genus Lepilemur; species Lepilemur ruficaudatus. The sequence goes on from CAUYRT010080534.1 coordinate 15,029, forward strand.
ACACAGTAAATCTATTAAAATAAAATTTTAAAAAAATTTACAAAGCAAACAAAAAGAATAAGTAGAAATGCATATCATGATCATGCTATTGTTTATAAACAAAACTATCACAAGGATGTCAGTTTTTAGAGACTTTTATGAATATTTTTTATATCTTAGAGATAGTATCTCAAATCATTGGGAAAAATGATATACATTACATAAATGAGTTTTGAACAACTGAAGAACTGAGTATAGAAAATTAATAATTTAGTTAGATCCATATGGCATGCCAATTAAGAGAATACATTTCAAATGAATCAAAGATATACACAGTCGTGTATATATGCACACACATACAAATAATCATAATGTTACTAGAGAAATATGTCTTTTTTTTTTACTTTTGTGTGACAAAGGCCTTTCTAACTATTAATATTACTCAAAATCTAACAAGAGGGGAGTGACATCAGCAACATGGTGGAACAGGAAGCTCCTGACTTCCCTTCTACCAATGGAGACCCCAAATAAATATCTCTTCATGGATCAATTCCCTCTGTGAGAAAGTCAAAGACCAGCTGAGGGACTCCTATCTACTGGGCAACTGAGAAAACCTCCACATCAAACAGGAAAAGCCGAGACACACTCAGGCACAGACCTTGCTCTGGGCACTGTGCCATAACATTGGGAAAGAAATCTCCAATACTCATCTTCTCTGCATGGAGAAGAAGGTTTGGATCTCACATATAGCATTAACTCTGGAATTCTCCATGGTTTGGCTCTTAATTCACCAAGTCTGGGAGTGGAGGAGATTAGACACACAAGTTTCTCTAGAGCAGAAGACAAAAGTAGCAGATTATACCAGAGCTCAATTGCTTCCAGAGGCTCCATCCCTTGGGAGCAGTGAGAGAAGGGGCTTAAAAATTGCAGCCTCCTCTCTTACCATTAAATAGACACATTCTTTCAGTGGCTACTTGTTGATCTGGCTTCTAACTAATTTGCATCAAGGAGTTAAAAGGGCAGACAAGTCTTAGCCCTCTGACATCCTGAGAAGCAGATTGGTACTTTATGTATATGTCTACACATTGATCCAAATGAACTAAGCTGGAGGTGTTACGTTACTGGATTTCAAAATATATAACAAAGCTGTAGTAATCAAAGTAGCATGATATTGGCATGAAAACAGGATCATCAACCAATGGAATAAAATAGAGAACCCAGAAATAAACCCACACATCTATAGTCAATTGATTTTAGGCAAAAGTGACAAGAACACACGATGGAGAAAAGATAGTTTCTTCAATAAATTGTGGTGGGAAAACCAGATATCCAGCTGTTTTAGTGCATTTTCTGTTGCTATAACTGAATATCTGAGACTGGGTAATTTATAAGAAAATATATTTATTTCTTACATTTCTAGAGGCTGGGAAGTCCAAAGTCAGAGGACCACAATTGTTGAGGGCCTTCTTGCTGGTAGAATGCTCTGCACAATCCCAAGGAAGCATAGGGCATCACGTGATGAGGCGACTGAGCATTCCAAAACAGGTCTCTCTTTCTCTTCTTAAAGCCATTAGTGCCCAACCCTCATGATCTCATCTAATCTTAATCATCTCCCAAATGTCCTGCATTTCAAATACCACAGTCAGATTATTCACCCTCTTAATACTGTTACAATGAGGATTAAGTTTCAGCATGAGTTTGGGAGTGGACAAGCATTTAAACATAGCATCCAAATACAGAAGAATGAAAATGGACCCTTATCTCATGACTTCTGTAAGAATCCATTCAAAATTGTTTAAATACTTAAACATAAGATTTGAAATTATAAATCTATAACAACAAAATTTAGGGGTAAAGTTCCATGACATTGGTCTGGGCAGAAATTTCTTGGACATGGCCTCAAAAGCATTAGTAACGAAAGCAAAAACAGACAAATAGGATTTCATCAGCAAACTAAAAATCTTATGCACAGTAAAGAAAATAATTAATAGAGTGAAGAAACAGCCCACAAACTGTGAGAAAATATTTGCATTTCATACATTGAATAAAGGTTAATATCTAAAATATACAAGAAACTAAAACTACTCAGTAACAAGAAAACAAACAACCCTATTCAAAATGGACAAAAAACTTGAATAAACACTTCTCAAAAGAAGGCATACAAATGATCAACAGATATATGAAAAAATGCTAATCTCTCATCATCAGAGAAATGAAAATAAAGTCACAAGGAGATATCACCTCACTTCTGCTAGATTGGCTATTATCAAAAAGATGAAACATAAGTGTCGGTGAGGATGTGGAGAAAAGGAAACACTTATACACTGTTGGTGGTATTGTAAATTAGCATAGCCATTTTGGAAAACACTATGGCAGTTTGTAAAAAAAAATAAAATTAGAATTACCATATGATACAGAAATCCCTATTTAGTATATATACTCAAAGAAATGGAAATCAGTTTGCCAAAGAGATATCTGCACTCCCCATGTTCCTGGTAGCATTATTTACAATAGCCAATATATGAAAACAACCTAAATTTCCATCAATGGATGAATGGATTAAAAAAATATAGTACACATACATAATGAAATAACATTCAGTCTTAAAAAAATCCTTGAAATTTTGTCATCTGTGCCAACATGAATCAACCTATAGGACGTTATGTTAAGTGAGGTAAGCCAGACACAGAGAGACCAGTATCTTATGGCCTCACTTATATGTGGAATCTAAAAAAGTTGAACTCCTAGAAAGAGATAATACAATGGTGGTTACTAGAGGCTGGGGAGAGTAGGGTGGGAGACAGGGAGAAGTAGGTCAACAGGAACAAAGTTACTGTTAAATAGGAGGAAGAAGTTCTGGTGTTCTAGTGCAGAGGATGGTGACTATAGTTAATAATAACATATTGTATATTTCAAAATAGCTAAAGGAGAGGGCTTTAAATATTCTCCTCACAAAGAAATGATAAATACTTTAGATGATGCATATGCTAATTAGCCTGAATTGATCATCCCACAGTGTATACATGTATGAAAACATCACATTGTACCTCACAAATATATATAATTCTTATTCACCAAAGATAATATTTAAAGATAATATAAAACATTAAACATTTTTAAAAGTTTAAAAACCAAATCCAGGAATATATAAAAGAAAAGATTGAGAAATCTAAGTCAAAAGATAATTCAAAATTGAAAATTATTTACAAAATTTAATGCAAAAGATTAATCTCCTGCATGTAGCATTTGTACATATAGATTTTAAAAATACTCCCAAAATCCTAAAGAAATGGACAAAGAATGTGAACACAAAGTTTATAGAAAAGTCAGCAAAAAAGCCCTAAATAATAGGAATCAATGTTCCATAACAATAATAAGTTCAGTTAAAACTTGACTCAGATATTATTTTTCAGTTATCATAGTAAGAAATGTATCCAAAATTTAATACCAAAGCCCTATACATTCTTTGGGGAAGTTAAATTTGATGTATTCCCCCCGGAGGTCAATCTATCAACATTCACCATAATTATAAGTTCATATATCCTTTGATCTAGCAATTTCACTCTGGAAATTTATCCTGGGGATATACAGATATAATGCATTGCAAATGACAATTATTATTTAAAGGATTGTCAGGAAAAAAAACAAAAAACAAAAGCTGGAAAATCCACATCTGTATCCTAAACGTTAATCATTTGAGAACCAGTTAAAATATATCATAGTATAACTATACAATGGAATATGATAAAACTGGGAGAAAGAGAGAGAGAAAATAAGACATTTTTTGTATTGATATAAAAAGTATTCCAAGACTTATGTGGTAAATAATAAATCAACATACAATGTACACAGCAGTGTGTATAAGAGTGATTCTCCATTTTCATTTGTGGAAAAATATGTGCATTAAAGTATTTCCAGCTCTATACATGCAAACCTAATACAATCATGCATAAAATAATGATGGGGATGCATTCTGAGAAATGTATTGGGCAATTTCATTGTTGTGTGAACTTCAGCGCATACCTACACAAACCTAGATGGTACAGCCTACTACACACCTAAGCTACATGGCGTTGCCTATTGCTCCTAGGCTACAAACCCATATTGACGGTTACCATATTGAATAGTGTAAGAAAATAGTAACACAATGGTAAGAATTTGTGTGATAGGAATTTTTCATCTCCATTATAATTTTATTGGACCACCATCCTATATGTGGCCTATCATTAAAGGAAATGTCATTATGTGGCACATGACTATAATAGGAATTTCTTATGAGGAAACTTGCTTAGACCAGACATGAGTGAGAAACTTCTCACTGTAAGTTGTTTAAGATTTTTAAAAATTATGTGAATGCATTACTTTTTGAAAAAGTGAAATTTTAATAAATTAAAAAAATATTTTATAGTTACCATTCCTTTAATTTACTAATGAGGAAGAGAGTCCTTTTTAAGACTATTAGGAATTAAAGGGAATATTACAATATTATTATTGTTTTCTTTACATTGCTCTGTGCTACAAAAAGGGAGCACAGAGTACATTTCATTATATTTCTTGACAGGGTCCCAGAATGTAGTTTTGGGGATGTGATGGTTGATTTGGACAATTTGTGTGTAATCGTAACTGGCGATCTCTGAGATGCTGATCGCCACTATATTACCAATACATTATTAATCTTAATATGCTGATTAGCTGCACCTTTTGGATCGATAAGGGGCAAAGACAAATGAACAGAGATCAGACATATGATAGATGAAACAAGGGAATCAATTAACGGAAATGAGGATCATGACAATAATCTTACAGCAATTTGAAGTATGGGAATATTGAATTTACCATTATAGATGTGATGGAAGCTCAAAGTATTTATGTGTAATGGTAATACATCTCTGATCCTAGCCTACAGTACTTGTACTACCACACAAAAACTTACTCTTTTTAGGTTTATATAGCTGTTTCCTGGTGCTCTAGGTGCAGAGACATACCCTTTTACCCCAAATTTTCTACTTCATGCTCTGTCCCCTAGCCTTCATATGAATTAAACAGCACTGGGACAATTGTCTCCCTGAATTATAATAACTTAGAACTACTGAGTTTCTGTCAGATGTTTAAAGATAATCAAAGACTTGCATCTTTGATGTGTTACCATCACAATTCATTGAGTTGGTGACTTCCATTCAAAATTAACTCATTATTTTCTGGAGAGAGCAGATCTCCTTTGCTATGTAAACTCATGGTCAGTGATGATGCCACAGATAAGAGTATTTAATACCTTTACTTCTTTAGGATGAACTGTCACTTTCTGTGTAACTTATGCTTGCCAAAGAAATGAGGGAAAGCATTTAACTTGCCAATACTACCACAGGAAATAATTTCAACCTTAGGAAATTTCAAATTACTATTTTGCCCTAATATTAACACATTAACTGTCATATGAGTTGTATTTAACTCACTCTAGTTTTGAGTTCATGGCCTTGTGAAGCCTATGAAACTCATGTCTTTTCACCTTGGGAGCTACAAGAACTATATTTCAAGTTGCATATTACTCACACCCAGGAAACAATGAAAAATAACAAATTTTCATTAAATTAGAAAGGACCATTTTGGTTTTGAAGTTTTTATTCTATTTTCATAATAAAACACCTTGGCTCCAAGGGAAAAAAATTCTTTTTTTCTAGTGTGGCAGTCAATGTGTTAAAAATAGTCATGAATAAAAATTATAAAATAATACATGCAGCTTAATACAATTTTTAGAAATATCAAAAACATGGATAATTAGTCAATATAAAAATGCCATACAGTGAATATTTGAGCTGAAAAGGAGATGGAATAAGCTAGGGGACCAGAGTAAGCTTAAATATGATTGCTAATGCTAAATTTATTAGTCAAGTGTTTAGGTGGATGGTGTTTGCTCGATTATCTATCTATCTGTCTAAAGATTATTTTGTTTGAATGAAATAGTTTGTAATGTTAAAAGACATAAAATAATAAATCCTTAAATATTACCTCAGGATCTGTTTGTTAGTGTTGATTATAACTTCTTTTAAAAAATGCATTACCATATGGCAATAGTATTGCACTCTAGAAAAACCTGATTTAATAAACTTAGTTGTAATTGCAATAACAATTACATTGTGGCTTCAGGTTCAGAGTAGCAGCAGTTCTAAATGAAATGAATAATAGGATGGAACGCATCATTTTCCTTCTTTCAAACTCTTCATTGTGAGTGCAAAATCACAGGCACCAGGGGTAGTAAGAGAAATGAGTATTGCTTCAGATAGATAACAAATGCTACCAAACTCAGCAGAGAAGGTAAATTATTGCACACATAATTCAAAAGTTTTCTCATCAGCACCATAGGCAAAAGGAAAACAATTTTAACTGCTGACCTCAGAGACTGTTAGGGGAATTAAATAAGTGGCTAGTAAGTGTCAGACATGGGGTTTGAATTTGGTTTGACTAAGAGCCTGTCAACTTCATCATTGCTATGTAAATACTTCATATTTTGTGATAACATTAGTATTAATCTTCATAACAGTCAAAGATGTTCGGCAGACAAGACCCTTTCAGAAGCAACACAAAGCCAAAATGTTGTATGATATCCAAACATGTAGTTTTATTTCTAGTTTAAAATTTAAGAAATTAATGCTCAAAGAGATTTAATGCTCAAATGATCAAAATCATTTCTTTTCTCTGTGTTGCTGTGTAATGATACTTAATGATAGAATAGCCATCCTCAACACCCTTCTATACTTCCTGTCACTCTCATCTTTCATCTATCCTGAGAGTAATTTACATTTTTCTACCTCAAATTGCATTCTCAGCAGTAAAGTATTTCCCATTCTACCTCTCTTCATTAATAGATGTTTAAAATAACAACCACTAAACTTCTGTTATTTTACTGTTGCTAGTAAAACTTTAAATATTTATCAGTTTATTATTCTTTTTAAAAATTCAAAATATTAATTATATTTGCATGACAAGATAGGTTCTGGAATGGTGGGGTAAATTTTATGTTCATCTTTCTATCTTTCCTGGTTGTCCTTATTTGAATTCTATTTCATTCCAAATTAAAGATACTGTGAAAAGTTGCAAAAGCGTTTCTTTTCATTTTCATCAAAATGTATCATTCACATTTCTGACAGCCAGATTAATTTGTCAGTTATTTTAATAAATTCTTCTTTAGAAGAACCAACTTAGTACCCCAAACCATTTTTAATCTATTATTTTCAAGAAGTCCAGAAATATAGAGTGACATATTCATTTTAAATAATAAAATATCAGCATAACATTCATTCCTAGTAAAAATCTAGTTTTGATTTTTACTTGCATGTTTATTCCAGCTTACAAAGTGAAAGTAGTTGAGTAATTTTTTTGAATAATTCTTCACAAAGAGGAAGGAAGGAAGGATGAAGGACGGAATTAAAAAGAAAGAGATGAAAAAATTACTTTTCAAAATCTTAGCCCATACTTTTAGATAGATACTGATATTTATTGTCCTTGATAGATACTGGTATCTAGTGTTATTCTTTTTATGTCACTATTATTTAAATTAGTTTTGGAAGAGAAGTCTAAGCAATTCTAGAAGAAAATAAACAAAGAGTGTATGAAAAAATTCTGTAGTAAGATCAAACGAAAGAACAGCTATAGTGACCTCCAATAAATGAAATGTTTTCTACTGGTTAGCAAAATCAATGAATGATGGTCTAGAATCATAAAGAGAGAACATGATAGGAAACTAGGCATACTTGAAAGGTGTGTTCTCCCAAATATGGGAAGGAGGTAACAATTATGTTGAGGATGACTGTGGACCTGTTATAACCTAACGTACTCATGAATGCTGTGTTCAGTGTTAATCCAGTGAAAACATATACTCTTTTATCGGTAGATTTGTGAATCAGAATAAGCAAGTGAAACGTTAGGCATTTTGGAGTTAAGAAAAACCAAAAAAATATATACTTTTTATTCTAGATAATAAATGCTTCCCCGAAAGTAAATGAATTCTGAAGACTAAAGTAGCTTAGGAATCTTTGGTATGTCTTTTATTCAACATATTTCATATTGGCTCTATGTATACTATAACATTTTTCATTTATTAAACTGAGCACAATTTGGACTCACAATGCTTATTACATATTTCAGATATTCTAAAGAGTTCTGACAAATGGGAATATGACATCCAGAAACATTCCACATTACCAGTTACTTTGGGAAATAAAGCAATGTATTATTATATTAGTATGAAATAAGTATACACATAATTATTAATTCAATATTAAAATGTCCTCTACTTTTCTGAACTTCATTAATGGTATAAAATCAATAGTTATTTTAGTTAAATAACTTTATTATAAGTTTATTATGAATATTCTTGATTTTTTCTATTTAAATTTTAAGTTTTGTTTTTAGTTTTTGTAAGCATAGAATTTAATATTCTTCATAATTTAGAATATCCTGAATTGACTGTTTCTCTAAAATATTTTCTTCATTCTGAGAATATAAAGAAGTTAGGATTATAAAATCCTGCCATTTTGTTTCTAGCCAATTATCCCAGAGAGAGACATTCAGCATACTGCTGAAGACCTACTCAGAATACTGCTTTCTCCCTTTATCCATAATAGGCTGCTTCCGTGCAGTCTTCTGGACGAAACCAGTTCTATCAGAGTCCTTTCCCAAAATGATTAACCATAGAACTCAGAAAAGAGTCAATTCCCTCAGTAAACATAGCCATAAACCCAAAGTTAAAAAGTTCATATTAGAGAAAGCCTGCAATGACCAAAAGCAAAACCAATTCACAGAAAGAGTGAAACACAAGAAACTGAGAAAGACAGCAGTCTAAGGTGTTACGTATTTTCCCACATTTCTTTATACTGTACTTGATTAATAGTTGCATCATGCAAGTTAAGTTCCAATTTAAAATTATCCTTTCCAATCCTGAACAAAACATTTTGTCCTCTGTCCTCTAAGAGGCAGCATTACATAGTGTTTAAGAGCATGCACAGAGAAATTAGACAAGCCTTGTCTTTGAGAATACAAACAGATGTCCCTATTTACACAAATAACATTGTAACTCATGGGGTTAGGGTGTGGGAAGGGGCACTTACTCAATAAACATATTCCATCAGCGCTATTTTTGGGCCACTGGATCCTGGTTTCATTCTTGGGTTGCTGGATGGTTTTGTCTAGAAGAGACCTTTTTGTCAGCCAATACTGCTGACTTCATCCTACAATTGTGAAGGTAAATAATTCATATTCCACCAGATTAGATTCTCTTTCATCCATAAGCTCAGTTTGAAGTATCCATATCTTTTATTAATATATAAAAGATAGAATTGTAATAAAAGGCACAATACTTAAATATGTTGAGGATATATGATGCAAAAGCTTTATTCCACTTACTGTTTTCCTCCCTAAGTATTATTTTTTGTCATGGTTAAACAAGAGAAGGTTATAAAAATTATAAGGAAAAATTAATGATAGGTTTTGAATTGGAGGATGAGATATGTGGTCTTATTTTTTCATATTAACCTAGTTATTTATATCTCTGAGTCTCGGTCATAGAAACATTATCTGCTTTAATAACAATGGGTTTGTTATAAAATCTAATAAGAAAAAAATGGTGAAAGAAATCGGTAAATTGTAAAAGACTGTAATGGAATCTAATTTTTGTTTTGCAATATAAATTGGAATATATTGTGGGTAAAAACATATCTCCTTCAACATATATATTTCATATTATTACACAACCATGACTGAACATAGTTGACTAATAACAATTGCAATTATCATAGATCTAAGCAGGAGGATGCTGCATATTCAGAATTATTTTTATTTTTCAATTAAGAAATGATTTATAATGTCTATGTTTGTTTTGCTGTAAAAATTTCAAACTGAACTTTTCAGTTTATTAAAGGAATTAATTGGTTTTTCAGTCATTAATCTTTTATTCCACTATCAACTAAGAATTCTTAGGGGATTTTTGTTGTTGTTGTTGCTACATTTATGGTCTATTCTTAGCAATTGGCAAGGTTCCCAGAGACTTCCTGAGCAATGGCAAATGAGAGTATTTTAAGCAACCTTATTTTTTAGGACTAACATTTTGAGATTTTTCATTTATTAGAGGTATCGTAGAAAGTAATTTAATACAAAGCATTTATGAATCCATTTAATTTCACATTCTCAGAAGTTTTTGCACTATGAATCACGCAGGAAATCAAAACAACTCAAAATCTTGCATGAGGTGTTAATTATTTCTCAAGTTGTCCTTTGAATGTGCAAGCACTGCAGAACATCTGAAGCAGACCAGGGAGCAAAGTCCTGGTTCTAAAGAATTATAGTTTTTGTTTTGTTATGTTTTCTTTTGTTTTTTCCTGACAGTAGAAGTTGAATAATATAGAACAAACTTAGAACAAACTCACAATAGTAATTCAAATTGCTTCGTATCTATCAATTTCTACATTTATATCTCTATACCTATATCTATATCATATATAGCTATTTAAGTTAAATTGAAATGAAAAGGCAAATTACAAAAAGAAAATAATTTTATTTGATAGTAGCTGATATTAAGGATTTGTCAACAATCTTAAGAAAGCTGTTCATATAGATTGAGAATTGATAGTGAAGAAAAAAGAAACCATAGAAAGTAGTCTGGTAGTAATAATAGTATAACAGATCAGTAAAATGCAGGTACAATATCATGGAAGCCAAAATTTATTGTAAAATGACAATAAGAGATAAATTAAGAAACTTAAACTTCCACTCTCACTGTCAAATGCATAAAAAAGAACTCTAACATTCTCTGGCTGCCTGTGCTCCTGGTTCTTCCCAGTTGGCCTTGGGCATATTCCTGGAATGGGATTTCCCTTCTTTTATATCTCTGTTGTTTCCAGTGTTCCTTCTTCTGTTTCTACTTTGTTTTGTTTTTCAGATTAAAGCTAACATTCCCACCTATAGACAAATATAACAAGGTAAAAAACTTTTATAGTAAGTTTCATGGGGCTAGGAAAGAGAGATGAAATCACTGCAGATCATGTGCTAAGCAAGATGATAAAAATAGGTGACATGTTTAATATTTATAATTGAGCCTGATTATCATTTCCTTCCTCATAACCCTGTACATAATCAATCATAAAGTATCAGAGTTCCTTCTTCCTAAATATTTCTCAAACAATCAATTTATCTAAATCTTCAAGGCATTGACTTCCTTGAAGCCAGGCAATTCCTTCCTCCTTTGTTACTTGAATGGTCTCCCAACTCTTCTTGCTTTCCAGCTTCTCCCCCTCCAAATCCATTCTCCACACTGTAGAAAACAGCATCATGATTCATTTCTGTAAATATCTGTTTAAAACTCTTCATTGTGTGTAGTATAAAGTGAGATTTTCTACCAGGGCTTACAAATGTATAAAGCAGTGCTTAATTTGTTTTTTTAATTCGATAATCTTGTCTTTTGACATTATCTTTAGAGTAGAACCTCAGTTCCACTGATTTGCCATGCTATCTCTTGAATGTGCTGTTTTAGAAACTATCCACTCCCACCACCACCCCATAGGCCTAACACATTCATCTTCATTGCATTTGCCAGGCTATCCATACAGTGTGAACCCAGGATTGCATCTCTTCTTCCATTGCTGACAAATATGAGCCCAGCACTTAGTCCATGATCCAAAGAAGATCTTTGAATAATATTTGTCAAAAAGGTCAAGCTGAACACAATTATGATTAAATATGAAAAATATAAATGAATGAAATAGGACTCTTAAAAGAAAATTTCCAAAAGTGATCAAAGTAAAACACAGTGTCTAGAAAACCATAATTCATACTAAAATCCTATTGACAGAACAAAAGAATAAATAAATTACAGAATTATAAGCTAAATAATTGTTTTAAAATAGTAGTCTTAGTATTGAGCACCCATTTTAAGTTTTAAAGAGGAAACTGACAAACTGGATTTAAATGAATTTGGTAACATGGATATCAAGAAAATTTGAAATTATATAATAATTTATTTTCTATTTCCTACACAGGAAATAAATACTTTTTAGTTGTGTGAGATTGACCAAAAACAATAACTTTCAAATAGGTGTCTTGACACATTAATGTGCTGGTGATCAGAAGAAGAAAACACCATTGTGAGATAGTACTTCTCCAGACATGTCACCGAAGCTGAGACCGTACTTATTTGTGCGTCACTATCTGAGAAACAACTATTACAAATTAAAGCACTTTACACACATAAGTATATTCTCCAGGTATTGCAATGTGGGTACAAATTTTTTTTTGAAAAGAAGTATACAAACCTGGACCAAAACTACTTAAAATCTAATTTCATTTTAAGTAATATAGCTTTTTTAATATCAGAATTTAGGAATGTTATTTTTATCCTGCAATAGGCTGAGAGTTTTATGCAAATACAATGAATATGGTGACAGGGAAACCTCTCTACAGACTCACTGAGAATGACTCAAAGGGTTTATATACTGGGTATGCTCTTTACAATGTAGCTTACAAACAAACAATAAAATAAACATTTGAGAAATAAGACCTATTCAATCATATTTCTTCAAAAGCCAATAAGCAAAAGCCAATTACTATGGACTTAAAAGTCTTCTAATTTGTATTCCTAGATTTAAAATAAATGTAATTGTCTCCTGCATTAATCAGAATAGGAAACCATATTGAGTTTCCTCATATGAGTAAGGAACTCATTGGATTTTGTAAAGGCATTCATTGGATTTTGAAACTGTGATGTATTGCATAAAAACCCTTTGAAACAGGGTATGTCACATAATAAGCCTGAGGACATATTGGCTGGTAGTATATGTTGTAAAGGTAGTAATAATGTCTAGGCATGGCTAAACATTTATCTAATTTATATCATAAATATCCAGGAATTCCAATAAAAAGCAAGGTAAAACAAGTGTATATAAAATAGCTTTTCACTAAAGCATGAAGAAAGCCCTACTTAATAGGATTTCTTTCTCACAGACAGTAAGTGTTGCCAAAGACACCATCATTAAATGTGTGCTTCCCATATTCCTTCCAATCATTTGTCTTGCCTACAGATTTTACCAGCTTGCTAAATTTTTTTATATTTGTGTCATTTTCCATTTGTACCCAATGTAGTATCCCAAAATAATGTCACATACTATGGGAAACATTATTTTCCTTAAAATAATGCAAAACCAATAATATAAATATGATTCCTTTTTAAACTATTTTAATTAAATGCAGTTATCTTTTTAAAAATTTTTATATGAAAATATTACAGGAGTACAAATGTTTTCATTACATGGATTACTTTTGTACTGCTTGAGTCAAAGTTATAAGTGTGTCCATCACTCAGATACTGTACATTGTACCTGTCAGTGATGATTTCACCCATTCCTTCTTTCCCCCTCCTACCTGCATGATTTCTGTTGAATTTTACTTCCATTTGTGCACATGGGTACTGATCATTTAGTTCCAATTTAATAGCGAGTACATCTAGTGTTTGTTTTCCCATTCTTGCCATATTTCACATAGGAGCATGCTCTCTAGCTCAATCCAGATTGCTGCAAAAGATATTAATTCATTTTGTATGGTTGAGTAGTACTCCATGGTGTACATATATCACATTTTATTAATCCACTCATGAACTGATGAGCACTTGGGTTGATTCCACATATTTGTGATTATAAGTTGTTCTTCAATAAACATCCAGTGCAAGTATCTTTTTGATAAAATGAATTTTTTTCCTTTGGGTAAATATCTAGTAGTAGGATTGCTGGATCAATTGGTAGGTTTACTTTTAGTTCTAAGATATCTTTCTTAATCTTTAATAGTCTGTTTTTAAATTGTATTACAACTGAAAACTATAGGAAGTGAATTATTTATTTAAGTTACTGAGGTTAGAGGAAGGCAGCTTATAAACCCTCAAAATAGGGATGGAATTCACATGATGGGCAGTACATTTTGGGAAACCATCATGGTAAAGTTTTTCCATGAGGCAGGGAACCTCCACATCCCTGACTACTCTACTGCAAAAGCTAAAAAGGCAAGATACAGCATGAGTGTGAGCAGGCAACCTAATCTTGGACATCTGATTTTTACCTGAAGACTTTGATAAATCAATGTAAAATCAGTAGTAAAGAGAAATCGTTTAGAATTTATTCTTCTGTTGGTAACAGTAACATTTCAGTAAAGGAGCTATAAATAAGTAGTGTCCAGTGGTGGTGGCAGGGACCACCTAAAGTGTTCTACCTAACCAAGGGTCATGTTCTTGATCATAAATTCAACTGCTTAGATGACCTTGATTCTGTTAGTTTTCTGAGATAAATTTTCTAGAATTTCTTCCTTTCTATAAGACACCTCATAGCTTTCTAACAAACACTGTTTCTATTTAAATTAGCCAGAGTCCTTTGACATTACTTGCATACCAAAAGTCTGACTATTACGGATAATGATATTAAGATATAAATAATTTGGTTGCAAGAAAAAAAAAAAAGAATTTGGGTGTGCTCATTGTCTGTCATATTTAGGTTAGAGGAGCACAAATTTAATAATAAGGGTTTGAGAAAAAGGACACTCATAATACAGAATAGAAAAGTAACCAAATAATTAATCATGTATATTTTTCTGAATATACTTGGCCAATAACAATAAGTTGTTGCGGACAGAACTGTCAATTTCATAGAAGAGTAAGAAGGCACAAGGAATGTCAGGGTAAGAGTTACTAAGATTATATTTGGATAGCTTAAAAAGAAAAAAAAAACAGAAATGGCCAGTTCAGACAACTAATGATCGGAGGCACCAAATGAATGCTTCTTGGGCTTTCTATTTCTATCCAAAGTTAATCACTCGTGCTATGATACTGCAAGCTGAAGTAACTGAAAACCCAATGTGAAGTTTTAGCCTTCAGTTACTGATGTAAAATGTTATTTACTTGCAACCTTGCTTGATCTTATTTGTAACATTTAGGGCATTGGTATTTAAGAGTTGGATTCTAAAAATTGGACATATGATAGAGATTTTTTTACATAATAAAAATCTCTCAAATCTTACCGGAAATTCTTACTAAAGTGTTCTTTCCTCCTTTCATAGGTGACTGATTTTCTTTTTAGTAAATAAATTGTAATGTTGTAAATGCAAGAAATTGCAAGGAAGATAAAGTAAATTATATTCTTGTTTTGTCCTCATACTTGTTCCTCTTTGTCTCTGGAATTATATCTAGAGTCAAGTCCAGATGTTGGTTGGAGTAGAGGAGCAATTAATTACACAGCACAAAAAAAAAGTATAAAAAGTTGGAAGATTTTTATAATTTATATAAGTAAAATATATTGAGAATATGTGTGGGGATAGATTCTGATGATATGTGACTAATAAGAGAATAAAATGCTGGCTCAAGCTAAATTTATTAATGCAGGTACAACTACCAGAATTTCTGGATTAGTTTTTCTAACTCTAGCAAGGGAGCATTGTTCAAATTTTTGTGCACTTATTGGTCTGAAATTGGACTCAGCAATAAATAAAGGTGAGATACCAAAAATTTCCTTGCATTTGTGTAGAAAAATGAATCCAACAATTTGGGGAAATGGAAATGATATAGCAGCCTTTAAATATTAATATGCAACTCACCTACTGCCCTGCTCAACCTAAAGGAACCCATAAACAATTCCTCTATCAGGATCTGGAGAAATATATTGGTGTGTAGAGGGTCCCCAAGACCACCTCAAGACTCGGTGATTCACTAGGAGAACTCATAGGATTCAGCATGAAGTTGTATACATGGTATACAACTTCAGTTGTATACTGTGATTTGTTATAGCAAATGGATACAAAGCAAAACCAGCAAAGGGAAGAGATGCATGGGGAAAAGTCCAGAGGAAACCTAGTGCAAGCTTCTGAGCATTGTCTCCCAGTAGTCACACAGGAAATATTTAATTCCACTAGCAACAAATTGTGACAATACGTGTGAATTGTTATCTACCAAAGATGCTCATCTGACCTAATGCCCAGGGTTTTTGCTGGGGGCTGCTCATGTAGGCCTCCTTTGACTACTCTGTACCAAAATTCCAGACTCCCAGAACTAGAGCAGGTGTTCAGCATAAACCACATTGTTTGTACTAACCACCTATGAACAGTGAACCATTTTTATCAGTTCTAAGAATGGTGGGAATGCTCCCCAAATCCAAGTCCCCAGAATCCAGCCAAATGACAGTCTTGCAATTAGCCTTTTCTAAGGATAACGATCTCATCTTTGCAACATTAACTTTGTCTGTAGAATTGGTGAAAGAAGAATAGCATCTTTGAAAAATGCTTAAATGGTTTGTGTTCTGTAGGCCTGCCTTCTGATGTGAGATTCTATGGTTGAAAAAGGATCCTTGATTTCAAATGGGGATGAGAGGATTGCAGGGTACCAGATACCAGTAGAAGCACTTAGCTTCTACTAGTTCAGAGGCCAAATTGACATGGTTTATCTCAATAAGCAATGATAAACATAGTAAACAAAACAGTCTGACCCCAAAGAATCTTTGTTCATGGAAATTGTTCATGATGTACCTAGGAATAAATGAGATGAATAGACAAAAATGGTGCTACTTGGAATGCATAAATCAAAACAAACAGACAAATAAGCAAACAAGAAAAAATATTAAGTTCCAGTGAATCTGGTTACTTAGTCAAAATCGAGAATTATAAACCCTTACCCTGTTATTAATTCAAGGAACCAGGCACCTTTGAATGAAGAGAGACTGGGCTTACTTGAAGAAGGATACTATAATCAAATTATACATACTTTCTATGACTCTTTCTTTTACCCTTCCTCAAAGTGACCTGTACCTATATACCCAAATAACAGTGTGCAGCATAAAGGAAGATATGGGGATTATTTTCAAAAATATTGCATAATTGCTGTGGCAGATTGCAATCTTAACATCCCAGCCTGCCAGGAAATGTGGAAGAGACTTATGATGGGTCAAATAATAACATTTCTAAGTGAATGGTAGGAACACATCTTCTCAGTGGAGAATACACCCACACCAGCATTCTTAACTTGGGGAAAACTCATGATTATAAGAAAGACTAAATGGAAGCTCCTAGAATACTTCTGTGAGTCAATATTGAATCAAAAGCAACACTACATTGCTCTGGGAACCATGCATCATAAAACTGGAGAATTTCAGTTTGCTGACCCCTACTACATTCCCATTTAACTCTTCTGGAACAGAAGATAGATTTGTCCAAAGAATCACAAAGATTTATCATAAACTTAATTAAGTGGTTTTCCAATTATGACTACTATCCCAAATGTGTTTTTCTTACTGAAGCTAATAAATACAGCCCCTGGCATCTCATATGCTGTTATTAATCTAGAGATACCTTTTTCCCCACCCTACACCAATAGGCAGCAAACATAAAAAGCATCTTCTATCACCTGGCAGTGATATCAGCTTAGTAGGAAATTTCCACTTATAAGCCACCATCTAGTTTTCAAAAAATCTGGAAAAGAGAAAGTAGAAAATCCTCCATTAAAGGTCATTTTTTTTAGGTTTTGTTTATTCTTTGATATTTAATTATGGATTTCAAATAATAAATGTTAACATAATAACCTGTACCATTTATCCAGTGCCTTAAGCACTGTGGGAAGGCTCCTTGGTAGATACTACAAAATGTAATTCTCCAACAGTTCTTTTTTTTTTTTCTTCCGAAAATTTTATTGGGGGAAAACTACAAAGCATTTACAGTACAATGTTTACAGTCACAATTTGTAGTGAGCTGATTTCCCAAAATATATTACCACTCAAGTTGACTTATCTTGTTATATTTAAAAACCTACTCTGTCAAAGTAGTCCAGAGAGTACATACATAGTGCTCCAACTGTATCTAA
>CAUYRT010080536.1:0-25048 GCA_963574885.1 Lepilemur ruficaudatus
GGTGGCTCACGCCTGTAATCCTAGCACTCTGGGAGGCCGAGGCGGGTGGATCGCTCAAGGTCAGGAGTTCGAAACCAGCCTGAGCAAGAGTGAGACCCCGTCTCTACTAAAAATAGAAAGAAATTAATTGGACAACTAAAAATATATGTAAAAAATTAGCCGGGCATGGTGGCGCATGCCTGTAGTCCCAGCTTACTCGGGAGGCTGAGGCAGAAGGATTGCTTGAGCCCAGGAGTTTGAGGTTGCTGTGAGCTAGGCTGACGCCATGGCACTCACTCTAGCCCGGGCAACAGAGCGAGACTCTGTCTCAAAAAAACAAAACAAACAAACAAAAAAAAACAGTCGTTCTAATTCTTTAACTTTATGTGTCTTCGCCCAAAGCCCCTGTCAGGTATAAATCAACCCCAAAATGATCTAGAAGCAGCTGATGGTTAATGGATTCTTGTGGCTCAACCCTACTGTAAAATAGAAGACTTTCTAGAATGCAAATAACCACCTCCTAATTTATCTACTTGGTAAGTTTGAATTTGGAGCTTTCTTAAATTAGCAGAGCAAACTTGCAGTTTCTCTGAAAATGTGACTGCAGTTGTGGCTCATGCCTTAGAGCTGTGGATAAAGGGGCTTAGGACCTGGCGCAGCAGCTGGCGGCAAACGTGGGAACAGTAGGGAAGGGAGGCTGGAGGCTGCGCAGAGTTTCAGGGCTGCCAGGCAACCCCATTATGCAACGCAGTGATTCTGAAGGAATACTGCTCAGAGTTCAGGCCTCCAACTCTCAATTACCCCAGGGCTATTTGGTCCGAGATTATCCGGGCTGCCTTCCCCTGATGCTCTAAGGGGGAACTGGAAAGATACTTCTTACTCTTCCTCCCACTGAAATTCTTTTGTCTGCTATCCAGACAGCTGCCTGGTCTCTACAAAGGCCTCTCTGCCCAGCACCACCTCCCCTCCCCAGACAGCTGGCTTCTGACCTGGGAGGCTTTGTTTACTCACCATGTGTGGCAAATATTGACACTGAAACCGACTCTGCTTCTGCCGTTGCTAGTTTTCCGGTCCCAGGAAACCTCAGTTCCCAAGTGACAAATGGCTTAAAGGCCCATTAGCCCATGCTATCATCACAACTGAAACTATGAACTCCTGCCCACTCCTGACGGTTCCCAGTGCCCGATCTCAGGGTTCCCCTTCAGTCCCCACCCACAATCTGACACCCTTAAAGGCTGCTGAGTGGAAACAGAAGCAAGACTGTTGCCCCACAAGATTGGGGGTGCCCAGAGGGCAGGGACTTTTGCCAGAATGCCTATCTCCAGAGCCTGGCCCAGCATCTGACACCTAGAAGCAGCTTAAGAAACATTGGGGGGAAAGAGGAATACGAGACAATGACGATTGTAATAGTAACTATTACCACCACCACCACCACCCCATTACAGAGCACGTGCCATGTGCCTGCCCCTGAGCTAAATTCTTCACTTGTATTATCTAGTTTAACCATCCCATGTAATATTATCTCCATTTTACAGATGAGGAAACTGAGGCTTACAAGGTTAAGTAACTTGTCTAAGATCACACATGAGACTCCCAGGTTCATGCACCCAACTCCTATGAAGAAAGGAGAAAATGAGAGGAAGAGAGAGAAAGGAAGTATGAGAAAAGGGAGGAGGAAGGAAGGAAGGACCTGAAACAAACTAGGCAAGATGATCATAAAACAATTTAGCCAAAAAAGACAAAAAAGTATTATTCTGCAGACTCATCCCTTGAAAGCCCCCAGTGCCCTCACATCTGTTCCTTTTTCTTCCTACAACCCGACAAGGTGGGTCAGGGTACCCGCTCCTCTCCCTGCGCCACTCCCCTGCTCCGGCCCCGCCCCCACCTTTACCAGCTCCCATACCGCACACGCACTTAGAACAATTTTTTTTTTCTAGACAGATGGCTAAATTGAGGTCTGGAAACACCTTGTGGTTGAAACTCGGACATCTAGCTCCCCAATCCAGCCCACCATGGGCCCAGCCGGGCAGTCTGGCGGGGAGGCCCAGGATCTGCGGGCGGAGGGACTGCGCGCGGCCTCACACTTAGCATTCCTCCCGGTGACTCGGCTGGGAGCCCCGGCGATGAGAACATATGTTCTCTTGTTTCGCTCCAGCCAAAGGGAAAAGGTAGATGTCACGCACACCCACACCCCAGGAACAATGCAAGTATTAATAACTGTTTTAATTGTATGCGAGTCTCAGCATATTTCCCTGTGGTGCCTCAAAAGCCATTTATTTTGGTACCTCATAGCGGGGATGGTCCTATCCACTGGGGGCCCAACCAGGCTGGTGGTGACTAATAGAGAACTCTTCATTCAGAGGAACATTGGAACAGCGTTTCCATTTCCCTGGTGCGCGTTAGGTGGGTGGCGCAGGCAGTGAGCTAAGTAGAGCGCTGTCAAGGTGCGCGTGTGCGCCCCGGCCGTGCGTGCAGTGTACCGACGCGCTGCATCCCCGCCGCGGGAGACAAGTCTGGGGGCTGGGGAGAGGCGGGGAAGGCAGATAACCCCTACAATGCAGGATCTAAAAATAGCGTGCATTTGCCTTTGACTTGCAATATATGATTTTTCCCCCCAGCAGATTCACCTTTCTAATTTTATTTTGCTTAGGCTGTTATTAAAACGAGTTTGCATTCTCCGAGAACACTCCGGTGGCTACAGAAGACAGGGTAGTGCCGGGTGGCAGGTAAATCCAGCCCAGGAGTCTACATCTGTCTCAGACAAGCCTAATCAGAAGTCAGTTAACTCTGAGTAGGAATGTTGTTTTTAAGATAATATTATATATTTTTTCTTTTGTTTGAAGCAAGACACTTTCTCTTCCCCAGCAACGCAGAGGAGAAAGGTTCGGTTTCCTTCTTCTTCTCACCTCCACCACCTACCAGGGTTAACACAGGTTCTGTACAGCAGATGCTCTCTGTGATGAACAAGGAGACTTCTGCAGGGCTCAAAACCACCGTGGGAGTGGCCTGAAATTATCTCCAGTTATAAGTGGGGAAACTGAGGCTCAGAAAGAGAGATTGATAAGCATCCATATCACCTCCCCCGTGTGTCTTGTCCAGCCTCTTGCTTCTATGTAGAACTATATCTAAATACTCTCAAACAGGTGAATGTCATCTTACTTCACCCACCTCCCAGAGTCTCAGAATGCTTTGTCACTACAGTACTGAGGTTTGGAATTCTAAATGCCCGCATGTCCAGCAGTGGGAAGGTGAGACGCACACTAGGCTGGGAAGTGTGACCTTGGGCCGGTACTTAATCTCTGAGCCTCCATTTTCTCATTTGTAAAATGAGGACCAAAAACATACCTTGGCGGATGAAGCCCCTAGTACAGTGCGCTGGCTGAATAGTTGAGCTTAAGGTGGTAGTGAACTTGGGCAGGCAGAGGGACTTCGAATGCAAGCCCTTTCCTCTGTCCAAGCCGGGTCTTCTCGGAGACAGCTGAAAAGCGGAGGGGGTCTTGGCCCAGTGAGCTTTATTTCGGGGAGCCCCAGGGAGTGAAGGGCCCTCAATTAAATACTGAGCAGCCCATCTTCTCACACCAATCCAAACTTCTGCCTGACACCCAAATCCCCCTGGCAGAAGCCCTCTCCGGCAGGCTCTTCTCTCCAAATGTACTCGAGCTGTTTCTGCTAGTGTGAGGTCTTCTCCAGTTTGTTTTTGTTTTTATTTTCCCTGGGTTTTTATTTGTTTGTTGGTTGGTTCGATTGTTTCAAATCAGCCTCTCCTGTTTTCTGCTAGGGGAGACAGAAGCCTGCAGGCAGACAGAGATCATAGTTCAGATAGCTTCTACCTCTCCCAGGACTTGGTGCCAGCCTATTCCCAGGGAGGAAAGCAATCAGAATTCAGTGTTTAGTTTAGATAATCCAGCAGGATTAAGGGCTGAGAAGGAAGAGGTGTAAACGTGAAGGCCCTCTGTACAGTGAATCCCTTTATCACAGGCGTTCTGGGCCAGATTGACTTTTCCCGTTGAACTGAAAGCCATCCACAGGGGCAGTCTCATCTGTGCAAATGCCGTGTGTCCTTCCATGGTCCCTGGTCTGCACACAGGTATGCAGTGCGGGGGAGGGAGGAGGCGTAGAGTCTAGCCCCATTCCTGCCACTAATATCTTGGGCAAGTGCTTTAATTCATTTCTCCTGAAACTGCTCAATTACCAAAAACCACCTGGGGCCTTTATTTTAAAGTATAGACTCCATAGTCTTCCATAGAACTACTGACCTGAATGGTCAAATCATACAAAATCTCGAGGAGGTCATGATCCATAGGTTAACAGCCCAAGCTTGGACCTTTTGTTTACTGCTCTGCAAATCCTCTGAAGGGGATAGACCAAATACCTTCTAAAGTAGCATCATGTGGCCAGGGTTCCAGCTCTGAGGTCATGTGCTTCTATGACCAACTCACATGGGAAAACATATCATTGCAAATGGGCCCAGACTCACACATGCACACAGGTGCAAACAGAATCTAGCTCCCTTCTTGCTCTGGGATGTAGTCTTGCTTGGCTTTGGCTGAACTTCCAGTGGCAAATGAGCAGGTTTTAAGTTACCTATAAAGTCTGTCCTTTGTGGGAGCCGGTGCTCCAACTCCCTGACAAGAAGATGGGTGATGGTGGGCAGGTGACACATCTCTAATGGAGCAGGGTATTTAGCTGCCTGGGCCCTGCTGGACATGGGGAGAGAAGGGTAGGAGGAGGCTTCCAAGGATCACGCTGGTCTGGACCTATTGCCAAGCGCTCTCTCCTTCTCGCTCCAAAGAGCCAGACACGTGGCCGAGTGTGATATGGGGCGTAGGGTGCTTGGGTATGGACTTGTGTTGCACGCCACGCAGTAATCATCCCAAGTCCACCCAAGGGTGAGTCCTACTCCAGAGTCAGAGCCTGTCTGAGCTGGAGAAACTGCCTCCAAGTGTACCCACTGGCTCTTTGACTTGGGCAAGAAATCTAAACTCTCTGAGCTTCAGTTTCCTCATCTGTGAAATGGGGATTGATAATGTCCACCTCACGGACTCTTCATTCTGGGATAAACCAAAATAAAGTGACTGACTTCTGCCAAACTTTGTACGTCACTAAAGAGCCTCAGATACAGCCGGGCATCAATGTGCGGTCCAGTCGGCCTGTAGCTCCCATGAAACAAGATGCTAGCCATCTTAGCATGCCCTGGCCACAACCATAGAACAAAATACCACAGGCTGAGTAGTGGTAAGCAACAGAAATTTGTTTTCTCAAAATTCCGGAGAACTTGTCCCTATCATGCAGAAAGCCCTCAAGAAATGTTAGTGGCTGATATTTTGCACCAAGGTGTGAGCAGG
The DNA here is from genome assembly GCA_963574885.1 of Lepilemur ruficaudatus. Taxonomy (NCBI): domain Eukaryota; kingdom Metazoa; phylum Chordata; class Mammalia; order Primates; family Lepilemuridae; genus Lepilemur; species Lepilemur ruficaudatus. The sequence goes on from CAUYRT010080536.1 coordinate 5,325, forward strand.
GTCAGCGTCTGCTGAGGGCTCTCCCTTGGGTTGCAGATGGCTGCCTTCTGGCTATGTCCTTACTTGGGAGAGGGAGAGAGAGCAAGAGAGCGAGAGTGAGAGTGAGTGAGAGAGAGAGAGAGAGAGAGAGAGAGAGAGAGAGAGATGGTATCTCTTATTATAAAGACACAAATCCTATCAGATTAGGGCTCTACATGGATGACCTCATTCAACCTTAAGTACTTCCTTAGAAGCCCCCTCTACAAATGCAGTCACATGGGGCATTAGGGTTTCAACATATGAATGGCTGGATGGGGGATGGGGACACAAACATTAGGGCCACCATAGCCGCCAGAGGGATTTTTAAGTGGCTGTTTATGTCAATAAATTTCATGGAGGGCTACATGGTTATGTAACCATATTCCCACTCCACCCCTCAACCTCCTGCCTCTTCCTATCTGTTTCACTATCTTTGGGGTAACCTCCATCAGAGGCAAGCCAATGACGCAGCACCTTCAGCGCAACAGAAAAGTCTCCTTATCCATTAGCCTCAGGAGCAGCTGCAACAAAGATGAGACCCCAGGGAGCTAGGTCCTTGAGGGAACCAACCATCCCAGACTTGGGTGCTGGTTCAGAGTCCCTACCTTAGGGCAGTCCTGCCATTGGTGCAAATATGGCTGTCCCCTCTGCAAGGGACAGTCTCAGAAAGCCTTGTCCTGCTGACAGACTACTGTTCTGACGGCCTGGGATTCTTATTTTACTTTTCCTCCTCTAACACTGCCTTGTTTATTGCATGGATATTTCATCTCCCAGATTCATCTTGGGATCATCATTAAAGGTTCCCTTTCTGCTCACTGAGATGTCCCTGCCAATCATAAAAATCTATGTTGTAATTTCAGATTAATTAAAGCTGTAAATTGGGGAAGCTAGTGACTGTAACGCATCTTCCCCACTTCTCTGCACCCTCTTAAAATCATATTCTTCTACAACACTCTCTTCCTCAGCATAATTTTATCCCCAAAACCTTCCTTTAGCCAGCAGGCAGCCTTCCTTGGGCTGAGCTGTCGTGCAGGCGTGGTGACCCGGCTGTGAGCTGTAGGTTGTGGGGTGGATCTGACATGAGTTCTGGATGTCTCTGCCCTTGGCAAGTTGACAATAGTGGGGAAATGGGACACAATCAGAAAGAAAGAGCACACCGAGCCCCAACCACGTGGTACCTGTTTCCAATACAATTGGGGTTGGATCACTTGAAGATCACAAAGCTATATATCCAGTGAGGGCTGTTTTCCTCCTGTGCCCATCCCTGCTCCCAAGATGGGCAGATTCTTGGAGAAGCATTACCAGCAAGCAGGGCAAGCTTTGCTGCTCTTGTCTTCTCTAGAGAAAACCAAGAAAATTGATCTTACTCCTGAATGGGCCCAGAGGAGCCTTCCAGGATGGTGTTCCTGAACAGGCTTTTTCCTTTGCGCACCAAAGTCATGGTCATGATTTCTGCTTCATGGGGCAGGCTGAGCTCAGCTAAGGGCGAAGCAAAACAAGGCTGCTCAGCCCTGTGCTACCCTCCATTTTCTGGAGGAGTTAAGATGTGAGCCCCACCACCCTCAAAAAACGTACTGACGGTGAGAACTCACTGCTTCTCCCATTTTACAGAAGGGAAAACTGAGGGGCAGAATAGCTTGCTGAAGTTCCGGAAAAAAAGCTGGGGTAGGGCTTGATAAAATAACTCAGGGTCCCATGGATCACCTGGTGTAGGTGATGGTCAAGGCAGTTCCCTTCCCCACCACCCCTCTCTCCCTACTCCAGCTGCTCCCAGAACCAGGCTTAGGAGTCCACACCAGGACGGGTCTCCAATCCCTGGCACAGATAACTCCAGGGACAACACCCACAACATGCTGAGGCTTCTTTACTCCAACATCTATAATGCCACGCTCCTGAAAGAAGATTCAATTCTGCAGCTCCCTTTTTTTTTTTTTCCAAGTTTTCCCCATCGCGTTGATAACTGCATCTCCGGATTGTTGAATTCCACAATGAAGCCACTTCTGCTTACAACCAGCCTATCATCAGCCAGGATTAAGATTCATTTCAAATAAGAGGGTTTTCCCCCATTCCCCCCTTCTTTTATGCCCAAACCGAATTTACATTACAAAAAAATTAAACAAAAGCAGCTTTTTGAATCTCCACTCATTACTCCCATTACATTTGTTAACATCATTATCCTCAGCTGAAGATGGCAACGATTATCAAATGTGGCAGTGCTTTTGTGGACCTCTTGCAATATTAGTTTAGAAAATTGCTTTAATGCATATGCTTTTAGAGGTTTAAAATCTACCATGGCATTATGAGCTATATAATGCTGTACATTTTTTAATCTAATAGTGCATTTATTTTATTTTATTTTTTAAAAAAACACGTTGCACAGAAATAAATAAAAATGCATGCCTGTGGTAAGGAAGAATACAAATGCAGCTGGGAGAATGCAGAACCAGGCTCCGGGCTGCCAGGCCCTCTCCACCCCCTCCTCCCCTGGAGAAGAAATCACCCTCCCTGAAACCCAGAGCTCCAGGCCCTAAAGGGTCTAAAGTGTGTGGACGGCAGGGCGGGGGCGAGGGGTTCTCATCGCACAGTGATGGGGGGAGCTGTACCGTTCGGTGCTGTAAGCAACAGCAAGCGCCTGCTACTCATTAGCACAGAAAAGCACAGTTTCAGGGGCAATTACCAAATTTCTATATTCATAGAAATCCAGTTTCCCTGGAGAGAAAGGCTCAGGTTGGAAAATTTATGAAGTGCTGGTTTCTTATGGAAATAAGAATTTTTGGTAATTACACAGGAGCTGCTCTTTATCTGCTTCTGCATTTTAATGATGGGGAATGGTATTTTGTTAGTTTCTTTTTTTATTATTGTGAAGGCACACGCAGGCCGGCAGCACCCTTGCTGGTAACCCGGGCATCCATTCATCCTAATAGCTGAGAACCCGTGGCCACAACCCTGCTCAGTCACACGCAGTCACTGTGCTCACCAAACCAGAGAGAGCAGAGATGGCAAACGACGGCCGTGCTCCCGGCTCCACGCTCTGGGCCTTCAGTTCCTCCTCTGGCGCCTTGTGTCACCCTTCTCTCCCCTCCCTGTGCCCGGCTCCCTTTCTGGGGCTGTGCAAGTGTGTTCATTTTTAGGGCAAAGAGGTTAAGGTATGTGAGGTTCTGTTGTTTTCTCCCACCCAACTCCCCTTTCTGCAGCAACCTCTTCTCCCCCACCAAACACCCAAGCCTTATAAAAACGTGAATAATTGTCACTAGAGTGAGAGTCACATAACAGGGTTCTTGCCTCAGTTTCCCCATGGCTTTTGTTCCAGTGCCTTGTTGACAGCTTCCAATGCCATCTCTAGTCAATCCCCACGGGACCCACGCTGGTCTTCTCCCTCCCCCTGCCAACCCCATTTCCAAGACCTTACTCCATGAGATGACCACCGTGTCTCCCAAGGGGCCCTGCAAAATGATACTAACTCCCTCCTCCCAGAGCCGTTTGAGCTGATTTATAATGGTTATATAAGAGGTCAGAGCTTGATTGAGCTTAATAGATCCATTAATTACACCAAACAAAACAAACATAATGAGCATAAAAATTTACGACCTCCGTCACCGGTTCAGATGTGTCCCCTTGTCAGGTCTTGACAGGTTCTGCGGAGCCCATCCATCTTCACGCTTGGTAGGATCAGCATCCTACGCCCACGTGGAGTAGTGGTGGCTGGCGGCTGGTGGGAGGTGGTGGTGGAATTGCCCCAGGACCTCAGAGGCCGCTGTTGAGGGAAGTCCCTGGAACCACCTGCCAGCAGACACCTTTGCACCTGTCCCGCTGCAGCCCACAGAGCAGCACCAGGCAGGCTGCATTGGTTGGAGCGCTGTGGTTAGCAGTGGTCTCTGGAGTCTGACTGCCTGGTCCAACTTACTAACTGCATGGTGCGGGACAAGTTAGCCATCTCCCCAGATCCCCATTCTGCATCTGTGAAATGGGCATAATAATCAGTTAATCCTAACCCTAAGGCTGCTGTTAGGATTAACTGAGTTAATGCATCTAAGGTGCTTAGACTATTACCCAGCTTGTGGTAAGTCTATGTTACCTGTGTTTATTTTGGCCCTATTGTTATTACACGCATGCTTTGGATAACAATTAGAGAACATCTTTAGCTCCAGTATTTCTTGGGGAACTTCACCTTTCTCCCTTTTCTGAAAGACAGGGAAATCTTCCCTAAAGTAATCCATCACTAGATATTTATTAAAGTCTACTAAGTGCCTAACCCTTGATTAGGGGCTGGAAGGGGATCTCAGCATCAGCAGGTGGTGCCTGCCCAGAAATGATTTAAAACATCAATAAGAGCCTAGAAGGAATGGAAGGAACCTAGAAGTCATCTGTCTGAACACTTCCCACCTCGCCAGTGCAAGGGTCCATCTATCACACCATGTGCCGTTGCTCCCTCCTCCTCTCCATGGACACTCACAAGCCAAGAGAAACCACCCCAGGAAGAAGGGAAAGCAAGATGTAAGGAAATACAAATTGAAAATGGAAACTATAATCTCAAAACATAATGTTGCACAAAATAAATATGTACAATTTTATTTGTCAATTAAAAATAAATATTTTTTTAAAAAAAGGAAATGAAAACTATAATCCACTGGTGTGGCATCCATCACCTTTCTCCACGATCCTGATGTTTTTGGTTTCAAAGGCATCAGCACTGCCTTCTCCGGGCCTTTGCATGTGCCCCACCTGGAATGCCCCCGCCTTGACCGATTCAACTCCTATCTCAAGACTCAGCCCAGGTTTCACCTCTTCTACTGCTTTCCTGAAGCATCCCTGGGTCTTGCAGGAAAACCTGAGTGTCCGGCTTCTCCTCTGTTCCTCTCACACCCCTGCCCCAGTCTGGTCTCTGTACAGAAGTTAATGCACTTCATTGTGACTTTTTTTTGTGGTTTGGTCACTTTCTTCTTCCAGAAAAAAATACATTGAACACCTACTGTGTGCCAGGCACTGTGATGGGCACTGGGGGTGTGGTGGTGACCTAGACAGCCATACCCACAGTTCTTGCAGGCATGGAACTTACTGCCTGGTGGTGCTAATTTCATCTTGCATACTTTGGAACCCTCTGTGCCCAGCAAGGGGCCTAACAGAAATAGTCCCTCCGTGAGACATTATGAGTAAGTGGCTGGGGTGCCTGCAGGAGGGGCAGGGGCCGTCTGTGGGTGGGCAGGCTGGGGGAGACAGACAAGTGGATTATTGGGACCTGCCACAGGGCCAGGGCGGGAGTGACCGTTCTGCCTGGGGCACACCCACAGGGCTTGAGAAGAGCTGGAAGAATACAGAGCTCTCCAGTTGCTGTGGTTTAACCATACATAACCCTCCCATATCCATTATTGCGTCCTCAGATATCAATTCCTGGTCAGTCACTCGGCCCACAAGACCCTGAAAATAGATTTAAATTATTGCTTTATTTCCCACCCAGCTCAGGGTGTTGATTTATGCTGCCCAAACCTTTATCAAGCCTTTATCTCAGTCACCCAGCAGCATTAGCAGCGATTTATCATGTTTTACTTCTCCCTTTACTACCTCCAGGCTGGTGCCTGTTGGTCACGTCCTTCCCTTCTCAGAAAGACACAGCAGCAAGTGGGCATGAGCGATGGCAGAGGCAAAGGCCAGGCTGCTTCCCGACAGCCTGGGGCCAGGGGCCAAGAGGGTGCTTAACCAGGAGACCCTTTTATCTCATGATGGAGTGGGAAGAATCTATTCCTGGACAGCCAGGGTTCTTGTCCCAGCTATACCATTAACCAGCTGGATAGCCTTGGGCAAATCGCTTCCCCTCTCTGGGCCTCAATGTCCTGACCTTTGACCCTCTCAGACCACCAATTACGGGGAGGTCTGCAGGAAAGAGCAAAAGCAGCTTGTAGAGGAGCACCGTACAAGAGCTTTGGGTTTTGCTCTTTAAAAGCTTAAGCTAACCCTCAGCCCTGGCCTCTCACTGAGACACATCGCGGCCATGAGCTCTGCAAAAACAGTGCCCCACCATCAGAACAGGTGAGCACACCTAGTCAGAGCGGGGAGGGCAGCCCAGGGGATTTAAAACAAGTCAGAAGTGCCAGCCAAGTCTGAGACATGATGATTTGACTAGCTTAGGAGTCCAAAACCAGCTCACTGCCTGTTTGGTATCTGAGAGCAAAGGATGGCCTTAATGTGGTTGAAATGGTTGGGGGGAAAAAAGAAAACACCAAAAGAAGCATATTATTTCATGACACATTAAAATTGCATGAAACTGAAATTTCCGTGTCCATAAATAGAGTGTTTTTGGGACACAGCCATGCCCACTTGTCCATGTATTTATTGTCCACAGCTGCGCGTGTGCTGCCGTGGCAGAGCTTAGTAGTTGCGACAGAGATCCCAGGGCCTGCATGGCCTAAAATATTTACTGTCTGGTCCTTTACAGAAAGGCTGGCAACCCTTGGTTGGCAACGCCAGACATCTCCATCCTAAACATGCCCTGACACCGGGCTGTGTCATCTGCTTTCTGTTTAGTTTGGGAGGGCACAGACCTTTCTAGAGACTCCTACACAGAGAAAAGATCTCCCGAGGTTTTTATCAGCTAAAGAAACCAATCTGGGCCAGGTGCAGTGGCTCATGCCTGTAATCCTAGCACTCTGGGAGGCCAAGGCGGATGGATTGAGCTCAGGAGTTCGAGACCAGCCTGAGCAAGAGCGAGACCCCGTCTCTATGAAAAATAGAAAGAAATTAGCTGGACAACTAAAAATATATAGAAAAAATTAGCCAGGCATGGTGGCGCGTGCCTGTAGTCCCAGCTACTCGGGAGGCTGAGGCAGGAGGATCACTTGAGCCCAGGAGTTGGAGGTTGCTGGTGAGCTAGGCTGACGCCACGGCACTCCAGCCTGGGCAACAGAGTGACACTCTGTCTCAGGAAGAAAAAGAAAAAAGAAAAAAAAAAAGAAACCAATCTAGGGAAAGCCAGAGAACAGAGGCAGCCTTGAGCCACCATTCCTAGGATGGCTGATCAGGCTTCTGCCACATGGCAGGGCCCAAAAGTGGCCAAGGACACTGCTGTGGCTTCCATACCTACCCTGCAGGTCCCGCCTCCCAGCCTGCGCTCCCATACCCTCCCCTCCGCCAGCATGGCCATGTTCTCCACTCATGTGCTCCACCCTACCCAACCTCCAAGCCTCCTCCTTGAATCCTTGCCTCTCCCCACCCAGAAGGGTGCCACCCCATCGGAGCCCCCTCGGTCTTCATCAGAACTCCTCCTATATCACTCGTCATTTCCTCCGCTGGGGACAACCAATTGGTTTCATCTCAGGCTGGTTCCAATTGACTGGAGGTAGCTTTCTGTGTTGATAAGGACTGGGAGGCTGGTTGGAAGCTCAGCCAAAAAGGACTGCCAGGATCGGCCAGCGATGGCTGCAGGAGCATGGGAGGGGTGGAAGCCCATTCTGTGCATCTTGCCTTCCCTGCTCTATGCCCTATTCTGGATGCTGGGAAGCAGCATTAACCCCTGGTGAACTGTAAGTGTCTGGTGGGCGGTCTCCAACCTCACAGTGTCTGGCCCAGAGCTGTCCTGGACGCACATCCGGGGTTGCTGTTATTGGCAACGCCCTGAAACCAGCCCTTTCAAATACCCCCTAGCACCTGGCACTAAAACACACCTACTTGGTCCATCAAGGCAATTGCCTGCCTTACCTATCCGCCCCAGGAGGAAGTGAAAGACAAGAAGTGTTGGTTCAACTTCAGGGAGGAATCTTTGGCATTTACATAGCAAACAACACCCAGGTGAGACAGTATGTCAACAAGGCCCAGCTCAACAGCTCCCAGTCTCAGCATATTTTAAATGTTTGCCACATGCCAGACATTAATATTTTAACGGCTGCACATCCGTGGCAGGCGGAGCAGTGTCCGGAACACAGCGTAAAAATTGAGTGATAATAGCCTGCCTGTATGCGAGGTCAGTGGGGCACTGCCAGAGCCGGCTCCCGTCTCTCTTGGAAGCCACACGCACCACCGGCTCTCCCCATCCCAGGCCAGCATGGCCTGGGGACCACAGGGCTGTCCACTGAACTCCCATGAATGGGCAGGGCTCTCCTGGCCTGAATGACCCCAAGGCAGTTCTCAGAATCCTTCCTAAGCCCCCATACTGGGGACAAAGTGTGGCTAACTGTGTGCAGGGGATCACAAACTCAGTTCAGGTATAGCTGTGGTGCCTTTGTGCAGTAATTCAGAGGTGGATTGAATATTTGAAATCTAGTCAGAGGTTTCTAGGGGTGGGGGCTGTGCAGCAGTGGGGAATAAAAGTTTCCTCATTGGTGGAATTAATCAATGGAATCGAGAGAGAGGGACAGCTCCTGAATTCCTGGAATCCCTTAAAACAGGAAATACGTGGCTCAGGAAGGTGTATGACCCTACTAAATATCACTCTTCGTTTTCCTTTCTAAAAATATACACAGACCAGACGAATGTTCAAAAACTTCCTCCATCATATGAGACCCTTAAAACACCCTCTCTGGTTAGAAAGTCTTAGAAGTGATCTGTTACCGCAGTCTGGGCCTCCAAACTCTGCAGTGAAGCAGTGTGGGAATTACAATGACAATCACTTGTTAATGACAATCAGTGTTTAATGAGCACTTACTATGTTCTAGGCCAGGGGTTGGCAAACTTTTTCTGTGAAGGGCCAGACAGCAAATGTTTACTATAGCTTTGTGAGCCATACTCAACTGTGTCGTAGCTAGAAAGCCACACAGACAATACTTAAAGGAAAGAGAGGTGCTCCGTTCAAATAAAACTTGTTTGCCAGAATAGGCAATGGGACTGATTTGGCCCATGGGCTACAGTTTGCTGATCTCTGTTCTAGGCCATGCTAAATGTTTTACATACATAATCTCATTCAATTCTCATTATAACCTTAGGGACTCACGCCTGTAATCCTAACACTCTGGGAGGCTGAGGCAGGAGGATCACTTGAGCTCAGAAGTTTGAGACCAGCCTGAGCAACAACGAGACCCCGTCTCTACTAAAAATAGAAAACATTAGCCGGGCATGGTGGCATGCGCCTGTAGTCCCAGCTACTCGGGAGGTTGAGGCAGGAGGATCACCTGAGCCCATGAGTTTGAGGTGGCTGTGAGCTATGATGATGCCACTGCACTCCAGCCTGGGCAACAGAGCAAGAGTCTATTTCAAAAAAAAAAAAAAATCTAGGGGAGGGTACTGTTATATATCTGTTTTTAGAAATAAAGAAATTCAGGGTCAGGGTTAGGTACCTTGCCCAAGATCACAAAGGTAATATGCAGTCTAACTGCAATTCAAACCACTTAACTATAATGCTCTAGCTAAGGGTCCTGTGAGATTAATAATAGCTGACATTTATAGAGTGCTTACTAGGTGTCAGGTACTGTCCTGAAGGCTTTATTTAATCCTTACAGCTCTATTATTATTCCCATTTTCCAGATAAGAAACTAAGCCCAGAGAGGTGAAATGACTTGCCCAAGGACACACAGCTTACCCGTGGCAGAGCAGAGGTCTGAGCTGGGCTGGTCTAGTTTCACAATCTTGTGTCTTAACTGCTGAACTCTCAAGACTTTGTTAGGAGGCACGTCAGTGGTTAGAGGGTCCAGGGGTCAGAACTCTGCTATATCATTCCCTCATCACCGGCAAAATATAAGAGCCCCCACTGTGCCCTCCTGTCCCCACAATAGGTCACTATAAAAAGACCTGAGTGTGCTTTGCAGACCCCTGACTCTGAACATATGTGAAGTTTCAAAAGCAAAAGGACTTGAAATCTGGACTTGAAAGCCCAGTGGTCTGTTTCTCCCGCCCTCAAGCGTCAGCCAGCTGCCCTGATCAAGTCTCAATCAATTAGCTCCTCCGGGCCCAGGCGCTGAAGCTCTGGGTGACGCCTGAAGGGATGCAGCCCCCTGCCCCTGCCAAGTCAGCACTGGCATGCCCAGAATAGGCGCCGCCAGTGGAGCACCGCCGCTGCCGCACAGCCTCACAGAATGACAGCAGGCATCCAGGTATGGAGCAGACAGCAATTTTCCTTTTTACTTATTGGTGCAAGGCAAGTCAGAGAGCCTGACAGGGCCCCAAACAAGCTGTCAGGAACTTCTAATTAGGGCTGAACGGCATAAAGACTGCACACGCCCTCCCAGCCCCGGAATTAGCAGGACAAAGTACCGAGATGGAGTCAGACAGGCTGAAAGAGAACAGCCAGAAGGGGGGCTGGAAGAGGAGGGGGCCGAGGGAACCTCAGCCTCCAGCCCCGGGGCAGGCTCCGCCACGCCTGCTCGTCCTCTGCAGGAACGCTTGCGTGAAGAGGAAAACGCCGGACCAGATCCCTTGCACCTGCAAACCCCACGTGCGTTCTTCTGTCTCACTTTGCAAAGAACCTGCTGAGTCCCAGAGAGGTAGCAGGACGTTGTTTAGGTCTTGGACTTGAACCAGCCAGACCTGGAGTCAAGCACTGGCTCTCTCGCCATCCAAACCCCAGTTTCCTCATCTGTAACACGGTGAATGGCAAAGCAGCCGCGGTACCTACTGCGAGAAGGTGTTGTGGGGAATGAGAGAATCCCTGAGAAGTGCTTACTTAGCACAGTGCCCGAAACACAAATGCAGCTCTCACGGCTGTTGTCACCAGTGGGCACCTGAGGCACACTGAGCCCTGCACTGGGGTCAGGCATAGCCTTTGTCCTCTGAGGAATGTCCTGAGAAAACATTTCTTGGTAAGCAATCTCATTAAATTTCCATCCTCAACATTTTTGCAAGGTAGGTATTATAATCCCCATTGTACAGCCGAGGAAACAGACTCAGAGAGGAGAACTGCCTTGCTCACAACCGTGCACTGAACAAGCAGCAGATTCTGGGTTCAGATGTTTGAACTTCATCGTCATCATCACAATAACAGCTGCCATTTTTTGCACACTTAAAAATGCACCAAGCACTGTGCTAAGCAAGTTGTATGTGGTTTCCTCCAGTCACTGGCCCCATTTTAAACAGCCTGAAGAGCTAGAAAAAGCTTCTTTGCATTGAACTGAAATGTCCTGTAAGGTCTTCCCTGGGCCCTGAGTGCTCCCTTTGCAGACCTGTGCTAAGTCCAGCTTGTTCCTGGGCCAGCCCTCCAGCTGCCAAGGACAATAAGTGCCCTTCCCCCAACCGATCTCCAGTTATTCCACCCATCCCTCAACGGCTGACATATTAGTTAGTTAGTTAGTTAGTTATTATAGTCAGGGGCTTCTAATTCCACTTTCCTGGCCTAGGTCTGCTCCATTTTGTCAATGTCCTTTTAAAAATGTGGAGCCCGATCTGAGCAGCTAAATCCAGTTTCCTAAATCTTTTAAAACTCATCATGTTCCTTTTTTATATATATATTTTAAAAACTCACACCATTCTTAATGTTTAAAATGTAAATTATTTGTTCTTTACCAAGAGCATCAGAGATATGGTAATTTCTGAAGAAAGTTTTATTTTGATCTTGAAAGAGTCACATTTTTTGGTTTGGTTTTGTTTTTGCAGTATATCAGGGTGAGCATTCATTCTCCTTGCAAGTGGAGAACAGAACACGGGGGTTACTTTCCATCATCAGCTTCTTCTCTGCTCTGGAATCAGTGACATCCTTCCTCGTAGTTCTGCTAACCACCCCCAGCCCCTGCGAAGGATTGTGGCTCTACGGGTAGAAGCCAGAAGGCTTGTGTTCAAGGCTGCAACAGAAATGCATTTCTCTAAGTCAGGCACAGAAAGATAAATATCACCATGTTCTCACTCATATGTGGGAGCTAAAAAAAAAGTTGAGCTCATAGAAATAGAGAGTAGCATTGTCGTTATTAGAGGCTGAGAATAGTAGGGGTGCGGGGAGATAGAAAGAGGTTGCTTAGCAGGGGTCCCCAACTTATGGTGAGTAGTATAATTATTTCATTCTATATTGCTTGTAATAATAATAGAAATAAAGTGCACAAGAAATGTGATGCGCTTGAATCATCCCAAAACAATCCCCTTCCTCCCCGGTCCATGGAAAGATTATCTTCCATGAAACCAGCCTAGTGCCAAAAAGGTTGGGGATCATTGGTAATGGATACAAAGTTACAGCTAGATAGGAGGAATGAGTTCTAGTGCTGGATAGCACTGCAGGGTGACTATAATTAACAATTTACTGTATATTTTACAAAAGCTAGAAGAGAGGATTCTGAATGCTACCAACACAAAGAAATGATAAATGTTTGAGGCGATGGATATGCTAATTACCCTGGCTTGATTATTGCACATTGTATACATGTATTGAAATATCATTCTGTATCCCAGAAATACATACAATTATTACATGTCAACTAAAAATAGAAGGAAAAAGAAATAATAATACATAGAATCACGGACCCTGGAGTCCACAGTGATGGACTGACCAGTTGTCACTGACCTGGAGCTCTCCTGATTCAGGCCGAGATATAGCCAACCAAACTCCTACAAGTTTCTCAGATATGCTGTGACAAGTCTGACACCCTGTTCTGTCTCAATGCCCTTTGATTCTAGAAACAGTAGTTCCTGTGTATTCCTATTAGATTTCATCTCATGTTCCGCCCACAATTCAAGTCCATTGAAATTGCTTTATATCATATTTCTTCCATATGAGGTTAGGAGCACAGGTTCTGGGGCCAGAGGACCTGGGGAGCATACTGGTCCAGCAACTGGTTACCTTAACCTCTTAGTCTTCAGTTTCCTCATCTGTAAGATGGAAATAACAATACGACCTACCTCACTGGGATGCTAGACAAATTAAATGTTAATGTGCGATGTGTTAAGAACGGTGCCTAGCATATGGTAAGTGCTGTGGAACATTAGCTGTTATTTTTCTTATTGTTACTACTATACGTGGTATTTATTACTCCTTGTAGCTTTAGGTTATTCACAAGTTTTATTAGTATGTCCTTTACATCTGCATCAACATCACTGATAACACATCTTGGAAAGAATAGGGGATCCCCATATCCTGACACATTTTCTTCCACTTTGATCTCAATCCATTAAGCCTTCATTCCCCTTGGCCTGTTCCAAATGCTCCTCCCTGGACATCCTGCAGGTTGCTAATATCCAGCTTGGGCACAAGAGTTGCTATGAAAGTTTATGAAAATGTCCTGCTAAAATCTTCATCCTAAACCTAGAACATTCTTTTGACCCACCAGCATTTCACAAAAGAGAGGTCTGTTTGTCTGGCATAGCTAGTTTATGGTGAACCCACCCTGATTTCTGGTGATCACCCCTTACTTCCCTTTGTGTCCAAGATTATCCATTCCAGGGCTGTTCTAGGAGCCTGCCTGGGGCTGGCATTGAGCTCATCCGTGTGTCATCTGCAGCGTTCCCCTGCTTCCCCCCCTTGAAAAGCAAAACAACATTTGCCTTTCTTCTCACTTACAGCTCTCTCTTTGGTTCTGCACAGTTCCCCAGAGAGGCGGATTATGATTTAGCAACCTTGGCTGCAGTGTTTCCACTCAGCACCCCAGCAGGGAGGGAGTGAAGCCGGCCAGAAGACACACCTGTCTAGCATAGCCACATCATCTCCTCTGATTTTGGCACTACCTTGGGCTCCGGTCCTGCCCAGGTTTGTTCTACCTTTCCTAGTCCAACCAGCCCCCTCTCGGACAGAGGGGAAGGAGCCAAACAGAGCTTGGCTCTGTAGCCAGCCCTTTGTCTCCCATTAACATCACACCAGCTGTGCCTACCCGCAGCCCTGTGCTCTCTGGTTCTTGCTATGAAAGCAATTTTAGAAGCCCCCTTTTAAGGTCCTAACATCACTGCTTACCCTTTGGTCTCACCTCATCAGCAGCTGAGCCTTTCGGACGCTTGCCGTATAGAGAGCACTAAACTGACCCCAAAGGATCCTCCCAGTGTCTTGAGAAAACAAATCCCTCAGGGGCCAGATGCACACTGCTGAGGCCATAGGACTGCTAGTCACTGGGGCCCCTGGGCTGGCTGGGTCCTTGTCCACAGACAGAGCCGCTCAGTGCCATGGAGCCAGGGGACGGAGATCTGGACCAGAGCAGGAAGGAAGCTAAAGAGGCCCTACCAGGAGGAGGGGCTGGAGCCGTGGCAGGTGAGTGTGGGAGGAGGAGGGACACCGTGGGGAGCTGATACATGGTCCCGTGTGGTCTGTCTGCTGGCATGTACAGCAGCTCCCCACTCCACGGCCCTCCCGCTACTCTTTATTCATTAAAATGCTCAGATGCCGACTCACTTTATTTGCTCAGTATTTATTTCGCCAGCCTTGAAGCGGGAACAACAGGCAGCTTGATTGAAAGGTTGTCTGGTTTCATTGTGGCTCCTGTAAGTAATTCTACAGCCTCGGTGGAAATGGTATTTTATAACTTGCCAGAGCAGATATCCCTTAGTGAATTGGAATAGATATTCCTGCGTCACCTAAGCTGTCTTCTCCCTGATGCCGGGCCTCTGAGAATCACTGCCCTTCTCCGCGCCCCCGCAACAGTCCCCACACCTGAGCCCTGCTCAGGGGAACACGGAGCCTGTCTTTCTGGGATGCGTCAGCCACCACCCACCAGCCCACGACAGGCACAGGGGAAACAGTCTAGCAGTGTGGTAGGAGGATCCAGGTTAGAGTCCTGGACTCATTCCAAGGGGCAAGACATCGGCGCGGAAGGGGCTGCTGAGATAATGCGTGACGACTCCTTCTCCCCTAAAGGCCAGACTGATGGAGTCCAGCCCAGTCCTGCCTGGGAGAAGTGGAAGGCTAAGATGCTTTCTGGAGAGCATTACAAATAGGAGGAATCAGCTCCCTCAAGCACTTCCCATCTCCTCCACCAACCCTGGGTGACTTCCTCTGAGAAACTCAGTAGGCAGACCCCCTTCCCCAGGCATAGCCGGGCAGGTGAGGTCAGGCCCTCCACACAGTTGCATGCCAGCTTGCCGGGCAACGCAGGCCTCTGTGGCTCGGGACTCCCAGCAAGCTCAGGGTGTGTTCACAATCGCCCACTGCCCCATCCCTGACCCACAGCGTCTCCTGCAGGGGCTTGAGAGGGCTGATGTGGGGCAGAGGAAGCTCCATCTCCTGCCCCCAGAGCCACTGATCAAGCTTTGATGGCGGCTCAGCAACCCCCCTCTCCTTACTATTATGACTAAATCAAGTTGGGTGATTTATTTCCCACTTATCTTTCCCGTTTCCGCTCCCTGTCCGATCTGCACTGTTGAACACACCCGAGTGAAAACATATCATCCGTTCCGATCAGCTGCTGCTCAGCCCAAAAGCACACCCCTCCTGCTGCCTTGCCGGCAGAGAGGTCTGCAGGAGGAGGGAGGCCCTTCTGGGGTCTGGACACAGGGCTGGCCCCAGACCCCGGCTTCAGGGGTCAGGGCGGAGTGTTTGGAGGCTTTGGGAACTTCTGCATTGAGAACAGCCTGTGGTTATGCTAAAAAACTAAAAAGATGGGAAGGTAGGTGGGGGCAGGCAGGCCCTGGCAGAGGCAGCCACATTGCCACAGGCCTCGCCCACTGTACCTCCTCACCTGTTCCAGGTGTGCCCCTGTTGGCTCCCATGCACCCTCCCACCTGCCCCTTGGCCCATACTGAGGTGACAGATGAAATCCACCTGTGCCCGACATCCTCTGCCCAGGCCAGGCAGCCAGGCTGGCCACACTCTCTGATGGGCCACCCCCAGGGGGGACTGTAGCCTGCAGAACCCCACCGTGAGGGGTAGGATAATGTGTGGGTCAGGAGCATTAGCTCTGGGGCAGAAACACTGGGGCAAATTGCTTGGATTCTTTGAGTCTCAGTTTCCTCAGCTATAAAAAGGGTAATAATACCTACTGTTGTAAATATTAGATGAGGGTGTGTGTGTGTGTAACTGGGTGCTTTAGGAAGTGGCATTTAAACCATTAAGACTGTGCAGGGGAAGGGAGAGGAGGGACATCACCTTGGAGCAATTTTTTGTCGTTAGTATAGGAAAAATCACTTGGGTGACTTATTTATATTTACTTCATATTATATTTTTATATTTATTTGTATAAATATATGGCCAGCAGGTAACTCTTGTCCCAAGCAAAGGGCATGCCAGGATGTTGTTTCTATGTTGAGAAAGGCTGCCCCTACCTCAGGGGTACCAGACCAGGAAGAAGGTGGTGCCGTGTATTCCAGAAACTCAAGGGTCTGCTGGGAAGGAGGAGACCAAGACCTCAGCTCTATCTCTGCAAGGTCTGAAGTTGCAGCCATCTGCTGAGTGAGCCAGGGTGGCACTGCAGAAAGTCTGATGCGGGAAAGGACCACAAGATCCCCAGAGTGAGGGCAGGTGTCCTGCTCGACCACTCAACCCCCAGCATCAGGTGCTTTGAGAATGATGATGGGACGGTGACCCTGCATGCACAGTGTGGAGGCCTCTGAGGACTGCAAGGGGGCTGGGCCAGCACAAGCAATCCTGTGGGGATAGAGGATCTGGGGATAGGAGCCAAAGCAGCAGCGCGACATACTATACCCTGGGGGCACACAGCCTATGGGGGACATAGCATGCCACAGAGGTTAGTTACTATCAATAATGATGACAGCTGGTGCTCAAGTGTGTATGAGGTGCCACATAGTTCCACACACTCATTTAATTCTAGCAAAAGCCTGGTAAGTAGGTACTGTTCTTATCCCACATTTACAAATGAAGGATAGAGGCAGAGACAGGTTAAATAATTTACCCAAGGTCACAGAGATAATAAGTAGAAAAGCTGGGATTTGAACCCAGGTTCACTGTTACCATTTTGATGATAAAAGTTCTGTATGTCTCCCCATTCCAACCACCTAGACCATGTCAATTAACTCTGAAATGTTGTGGGATTAAGAGGATCCATAGATTATAGACAAGCCTCAGGAAAACAGTGGGCACCACGTAGGAGCCAAAAATGACCCCACCACCTTCCCTCTCTCCTTCCCTCCACGGCACCCACCCTTTCCACCTTCCCAAGGAAAACCTTCTCTCCAAAAAGGATGGATTCACACACTCACCCTAAGTTGGATGTGGCTGCAGAGTTTAGCACATTACTTCTCCTGAAACCTTTGTCTGATTTTAACTTGGGGCAAATTCTTAAGTCAAAAGAATGGACTTCTAATTGTAAAATATAAGAGCCCAGCAAGGTGAGGGACTGCAGCCAGGTGAATGTAGGCGAGGATCCAGAGTCCCTCCATTAGTGTCTTTGAGGAGCTGGCATTCTAGCAGGGGACACAAACAGTTAAATAACCAATCATAGGAGAAAGCAGATAGTGTTGCAACAAGTAATATACCAAGAACAGTGTAGCACAGGTGTGGTGAGGGGGCTATTAGTGCTGCTAGGTGGGTCAAGGGGCTGTTGTGAAAGACCTACCCAGGAGGATATCTGAACCAAGCCTTAAGGACAAGGAGCTCAGGGGTGATCATTCCCATTGTCACCAGCTCACAGTCCTGGGGCTAATATCAGAAAGACGGAGCCAAGGGAAGTAAGGAAGATTCTTGCAGATGAATCTGTAGAACGGTGTAAGAGGAGGGAGCAGTGATTTGCTGCCCGCCCCCGGGAATCCTGACATCAGAATGATTGCTTCATACTAGCAAAATGAATCCAGAGCATATCAAAGGGATTACATGTCATGCAAGGTTGGTTTAACAGCAGGAAATCAACTAAATGTAATGTACCACATCAGTGGAATAAAGAACAAAAAACATGATCATCTCAACAGACACACAAAAAAGCATTTGACAAAATTCAACACCCCTTCATGATAAAAACATTTAACTGACTGGGAATAGAAGGAAACTTCCTCAATCTCATAAAGGGAATCTATGAAAAACCTACAGCTAACATCGTATTTAACGGTTAAAGAGTGGATGCCTTCCCCCTAAGATCAGGAACGGAACAAGGATGTCTTTTCTCACCATTTCTACCAACATTGTACTGGAGGTGTTAGCCAGGGCAATTAGGCAAGACAGAGAAATAAAAGGCATCCAGATTGGAAAAGAAAAAGTAAAACTACCTTCTATTTGTAGATATGATCCTATATATAGAAAACCCTAAGGAATTAACTAAAACAATTATTATAACTAATAAATGAGTTTCAGCAAGGTTGCAGGGTACAATATCAACATACAAAAATCTATTTTATTTCTATATGCTAGCAATGAAAAAATCCAGAAGTAAAATTAAGAAATAATTCTGTTTACAATAGCATCAGAAATAAAATAACTAGGAATAATTTTAACAAAAGAAGTGCCCAACTTATACTCTGAAAACTACAAACATTATTGAAAGAAATTAAAAAAGACCTAAATAAGTGGAAAGATATCCTATGTTCAGAGACTGACAGACTTAATATTGTAAGATGGCAGTACTCCCCAAATTAATCTACACAGTCCTTATGAGCATTCCAGCTGGCTTCTTTGAAGA
This sequence comes from Lepilemur ruficaudatus, assembly GCA_963574885.1. Classification (NCBI taxonomy): domain Eukaryota; kingdom Metazoa; phylum Chordata; class Mammalia; order Primates; family Lepilemuridae; genus Lepilemur; species Lepilemur ruficaudatus. The sequence continues at coordinate 23,726 of CAUYRT010080536.1, forward strand.
AATTGACAAGCTGGTCCTAAAATTTATAAAGAATTGCAACAGACTCAGAATAGCCAGAATGATCTTGAAAAAGAAGAACAAAGCTGGAAGATTCACATTTCCTGATTTCAAAATTTACTGCAAAGCTACAGTAATCAAGATAGTGGCTGGGTGTGGTGGCTCACACCTATAATCTCAGCATTTTGGGAGGAGCACTTGAGGCCAGGAGTTCAAGATTGCAGTGAGCTATGATGGTGCCACTGCACTCCAGCCTGGGTAACCAAAAAAAAAAAAAGGATAGTGCCATACTGGCATAAGAATGGACATTTAGATTAATGGAATAGAAATGAGAGTCCATAAATTGACCCTCACAATTAGGGTCAATTGATTTTTGACCCTGGTGCCAAGAGCATTTTATGGGGAAAGGATAGATTTTTTCAACAAATGGTGCGGCAACAACTGGACCTTCACATGCAAAAGAATGAAGCTGGACCTCTACCTCATACCATGTACAAAATTAACTCAAAATGTATCAAAGATCTAAATGTAAAACTCTTAGAAGAAAACATAGGGATAAATCTTCATGACCTCAGAATAGGCAGTGGTTTTTTAGACATGACACCAAAGCACAAATAACAAAAGAAATAATAGATAAACTGGATTTCATCAAAATTAAGATATTTTGCTCTTCAAAGGACAAAGAAAGTGAAAAGACAACCCATAAATATTTGTAAATCATATGTCTGATAAAGGACTTGTCCCTAGAATATATAAAGAATTCTTAGGCCAGGCGCGGTGGCTCACGCCTGTAATCCTAGCACTCTGGGAGGCCGAGGCGGGTGGATAGCTCAAGGTCAGGAGTTCGAAACCAGCCTGAGCAAGAGCGAGACCCCCGTCTCTACTATAAATAGAAAGAAATTAATTGGACAACTAAAAATACATGTAAAAAATGAGCCGGGCATGGTGGCACATGCCTGTAGTCCCAGCTACCCGGGAGGCTGAGGCAGAAGGATTGCTTGAGCCCAGGAGTTTGAGGTTGCTGTGAGCTAGGCTGATGCCATGGCACTCTACAGCCTGGGTAACAGAGTGAGACTCTGTCTCAAAAAAAAAAAAGAAAAAGTTAGTTTCTTACTAGTTATTGGCAGGAAGCTTTTCTCTAATATTCTGCTTTTCAAAGATTTATTTTTTGCTGGGTGCGGTGGCTCACGCCTGTAATGCTAGCACTTTGGGAGGCCGAGGTGGGGAGGATTGCCTGAGGACAGGAGTTCAAGACCAGCCTGAGCAAAAATTTATTTTTTGTGAATTATAACCCTTAATCTCAAAATGGCAAAGATTATCAAATGT